>CAJPDP010224460.1:0-10716 GCA_905336975.1 Bombina variegata variegata | reverse complement strand
CGGACAAACGCACTTGGCCTTTTATAGTATAGGATGGTTAGTATAAAAAAAAAGTTTGAAGTACTCTTTAATTATTCATATTGTCCCATTTTCCTCAAATTGAACTATTGCGTATTTTGTTTTCAACTGATCCAAGAGATTTTGGAGCGCTTCCTTGAGACTCTAGAAGCCTGACCCTGCAACATTGTTAACACTTGACTGCTTGATCACTGTAGTATCTCTTCTACATCTGATGCTCAATTTGCATTATTTATGTTGAAATTATTTTTATTATGTTTCACAATACACTATACACATATAAACAGTAAATGATTAGTTGTATCATTCTCCAATCAAATATGAGATAATGTCCTTTTTGCTACAGTGTAGCAAGGTTTAGATAATTGAGCAATAAAAATAAAGAGCTGTCCTCCAGATGATGGTAATGCAAATACAAAGTCTCTATATATATTATATTACTAAGTCTTTTGTCGATGTGGCTCTTGCTGAGCTCTTTGTGTGTATATATATATATATATATATATATATATATATATATATTTGTTCTTTTATATGTGAAGAAAAGTCTGCTACAATACTGTAATATCCATCCTTTTGATCTCCCCCAAGGAAAGCATACCCCTGGTACAGAGTCGTCTAAATGGATGTGAAACATTTTTTAATTGGCTAAATATTATAATCAAACAAATAAACTAAACTAAGTGTGGTCAGTTTTGTTTCACCTATATCTAGTCATTTCTGAGAGTTTTTCCTAAACCTTAAACATAGCTATAAAGGGGGGGTGTTATCCATTTTCTATTAAATTAAATTAATCCCTTAAAGGGACAGTCAAGTAAAAAAAAAACTTTCATGATTTAAATAGGGAATGTAATTTTAAACAACTTTCCAATTTACTTTTATCACTATTTTAGCTTTGTTTTCTCTTCGTATCCTTAGTTGAAAGCTAATTCTAGGAGGTTCATATGCTAATTTCTTAGACATTGAAGACTGCCTCTAATCTGAATGCATTTTGACCACTAGATAGAATTAGTTCATGTGTTTCATATAGATAACATTGAGCTCATGCACGTGAAGTTACCCTGGACCCCACTGATTGGCTAAAATGCTTGTCTGTTAAAAGAACTGAAGTAAGGGGGCAGTCTGCAAAGGCTTAGATACAAGGTAATCACAGAAGTAAAAAGTGTATTTCTATAACAGTGTTGGTTATGCAAAACTGGGGATTGGGTAATAAAGGGGTTAAACACATAATGAAATTACCAATTGGAAACCTCAAAGAACTGCTTTCCCACACCTGGGTTGTATGACTGCTGCTGCTGATTCACTTATTAGTTGTGTCCTCTCAGGATAAGCAGTGCTCTGCTGCTCCCATGCATTGGTTTAATTGTGTGTTTAATTCCTTTGTGGGAGTTAAACACAAACATTGCAGTTTTGCTAGTGCTAAAATTACATGTAACAAATTACAGAATGTAGTTATTGCACTATTATGTCCTATAACATATAGTAATTTATCAAAATGTTAGAATATTATCAATGTTCTGCAAATAAATATATTCAATTTTGAATTATTTCCTGTAGAGAATAAATTGCAATGACAAAAGTGCATAATCCACAGGAGGGCTATTAGGTGCATCATTCCCAGTGAGTTATGTTATCATATTCTCTAAACCTTGTTAAAGGGAATGCTTGTACACAGATTTCACATGTCCTTAGTCACTAATACGCCTGTTGGAGGTTTCAGTTCATTTCTGCCTTTGCAGATAAGTCTAGCACCTGTGCAGCGGATTTATTTAAAGAGCCTTTTGCAGAAATAATAGCATGTCAGTTAGGAATCCAGAGGTTGCACACTTAATCATATGTTTTTATAGAATTTTATAGTAGCTGTATTTTGTATTTTTTTGTATTCTTTATGGAGTTGTATGAAGTATAAGCAAGAATGAAATGGATTACATTTCACAATTTAGTACATGGTATTGTAAATTAGCTTTAAGTTATGTGAGAGAATCTTATTTGCAGAAGTGAGCACTAGCCATAAGGCTTAAGACCAGAGGCAATTTAGCAGAGATGCTAAGCCTTGGTTTTGTTTGGGAAGAATGTAGAATTAAACGCAGGATGGTTGTGCTGGGACAGAAAAGTATTACCTTTTATAGAGGTCAACATGGACCTTTATTTAAAGGGAAAGTCTAGTCAAAATTAAACTTTGATGATTCAGATAGAGAATGCAATTTTAAGCAACTTTCGAATTTACTCCTATTATCAACTTTCTACATTCTCTTGGTGTCTTTATTTGAAAAAGCAAAAAATGTAAGCTTAGGAGTTCAGCACCTGGGTAGTGCTTGCTGATTGGTGGCTACATTAAGACACCAATCAGCAAGCACTACCAAATTTACCTAAAAGTAGCATTCAGATGGTACCTTAACCCTACTAGATTACATACTAAAGAACAACACAGAGAAATACTTTGTTTTCGGGGTTGTGGGGAGCCGGGAACATACATTCATATATGGTGGACTTGTAGTTATGTCCAACAATTATGGCAAGAAACATTTAGGCTATTGAGCACCATATTTAAAACAGAAATCACAGTCATACCCTTACAAGCTCTTCTGCATTACCACTTACAGGGATTGTCTAAATCCACAAACAAATTGATTGCTACAATATGCACAGTGGTTTTTAATTTCTCTATAATCAAAAATAAAATTGGATACTTTCATGAAATGGCTAGTTTTGCATCAATCTTGTAAAATAGAAGAGAAGAATATCTTGAGGTTTGGGAACCATATATTACACATATAGGGGTCAATTTAGCAAAGCTTCAACTTTGAATACGCTGTAATTCCATGTCAAATTAAGCACAAATTTTTATGATGAAGTTAGCAATGTGTCAACATACGTTCCGGTGATATTAGTTCAATTCAAATTGATGCTCACGTTATTTGAGTGTACTACTGGTAATCCGCCTTTACATACAACTCTATTCGACCAAATTAAAATTTATGAAACATTCAACTGGTATGTTTGTGTCTCGATTGATGCAGCAAACCTGAATATTTAATCTGCCACCTTAGAGCACGCAAAATGCCATAGGAATCAAAGGGATACTAGACTATAAAAGGGCATGTCTACCAACACAGAAAGGTTTAGTTTTATGCTGTTTGGCCTCTCATACAATCATTAACAATTGAACATGATTAATGTCTTTACATCTGCAATACTCCTTCAAGCAAACATATATACAAAAGTAAATTTATTTAAGATTTATTGTTTGTTCTTGTATAATTTTCAATAGCTATTTCAAGGACACAACAAATAACCAACTAAATATTACCTTAAAGAACAGTTCTTATTCATGGGCAAGAAAGAACTGTTGTAGGTAAAATGGCGTACAGAGTAAAAACTGTATGAAAACACGAGTCACATGATGGACATGTGATGTGGATCATACACAATTCTGGGTAGATTATTTGATGAATAGTGAAATCTGCGACATTGATGCTTCATATTTATCAATGGTACGATGCTCTTCACATCATACTTGATGTGCATGAGTTTGACAGTTTTTTTTATATATAAGGACGTCAAATGGAGATTCACGTCAGCGATGTACAGCAAGCGTATTTAACACAGTAAATGCGTTCAGGTTGATGCATTGATAAATTGATCCCATAGATTCAGAAAGATGTAGACAAACCTCATAGAGAGAGATGAATATAGTTGTGGGTTGAGAAATTGCTGCTTTGAAAAAATATGGGAATAAGCTTACTTTGGGAACCTCCTGGCCAGACCCCACATATAGGAATTCATTTTCTTCCCCATATTTAGATAAAGTTATCTGAACAATTGCAGAAATGTGAACTTTTATTTTTATTTTGTTGATTAATGTCAAAAGAGATATTGTGAGATATTTGTGAGTGCTGCCACAAGATTTAATGTATTTGGAATAACTATTTGTATTTTTGAAAACTTGGACATTGCTTTCTATAGGATTATTAAAACTAATTACATTAAATTGAATGTATTATTTGTATTTAAGCCCAGTAGAAATTCTGATGGCAAATAGTATTTAAATTAAGCACAGGGATGGATTTATGAACCCCTATATTCTTCTATTTTAAAAAAAAGTTGGATCCTGTTGTCCTTTCCAATATTTTAAAAACAATAATCAGTAATTAAGCTTTATTCTACTACCTTTCTTCTTGTGCTAATCTTTTTTTTTTTTTAATCTGAATTAAAACAGAGATAGGGCCCTTGAAAGTTTTTTAATTTTAAATCCCAGTTTTATACAACATTCTCTTGATATACACAATTTACATTTTTACATATTGTGCATCTTATTTATTGTTTTGTAATGCTATACAAAATAGTACTATGTTTGAGAGGAGCTATGTTTTCCCAATACAAACTTAACTCTAGGGTTCCATCATATAGACTTTCCATTAGCGTCTTAAACATGATGAACTCTAGTAATTATTGTAAGTCCATGTAGAGGACATTCTGGCATTATTAAATAAAGTAACCCTAGAGATTCCCTCAGTTATATTTAAAGATGAAAAATATTGCTTTCCCCAAAGCAGAACATGCTGTGGTCTGAGATGCCATTGCAGAAAATGCAGCATGTCTACAGAAAGAATGGGGCACATACAGGAACTGTTAGCACTTTTACTTTGCAGCACTGCTCCACTTTAGACAGTTCTCTTCAAACAGAGCTTTGCTTTGGCTGCATTGTGTACGTTTTCTTCAAAACAGTGCATCCAGAGCAAAGTGCTGTTTGAAGAGAACAGTCAAATATGGAGCAGTGACTGGCTCTCAGGGATTTTTTTCAACCCGCCCCTTAGCTTTTCTCAGTCTGCAAAGCTGTGATTTCTGAATGTAAGATGTTCTTATGAGAAATACATCTTTTTTTTTTTTTTACATTTCTACCTTGTGATATTAGGGAGTTAGAAAGGGAAACAAATTTGAGACATTTCCAAAACTTAATTTTTAACTGCTGCACTTTATTATAAAAGTTAAAAATTTGCTTTATTCTCCAGTTAAACAACACATTGCAATTGAGCTGATACTTAGTGTAACTGCCTAATTTAAAATTGAATTTTATTTAAAAATGACCTGCAGAAAAATGTTCACAAAAAAAAATTTCATAGCAGAAAGTGAAGAAGAGTTCTGACGCTGGGATTGCTTTTAGAATCCAGTCATGTTTTCAGCTCTATATTCTGACATGTGTGAAGTTATTACTAGAGAAAACATATGTAATCTGTAAAATAATGCATGCATGTGTAATGTATAATAAAGTTCTTGAGATATCTTTGACTTGTCATGTCATTATTGACACTGAAAAGATAAACTTGGTACTGCCACCCCTAGCAACTGTGTATATGGTCTGTTGCTGAATGTAGTCTATTGCTAAATGACCTATTTGCCTGTTTTCAATACATTTACCATAGACCAGTTGAGAGAACACTTTCCAATAAACCTAGCATCTGGCTGGCTGCTCTTGAGATACTGATTCTTTATTTTGGAATGTTTCAGGGTAGTTTACTGTACAAGTGTTTGTATATATATATATATATATATATATATATATATAAAAATAACTTTTTAACTTATTTCAGTGCAGTGAATATTTGCCATACGATCTTGGCACAGTGCATGAAACTTTGATGTCCTCAAAATGCTCTATATAACTTGAAAAAAAATTTTGTCACATAAATCACAGGTGTAAAATATTGATTCTTTTGCATGTCTTAGAGGTTTAAAATAATACATTTCCTCATTTAACTGCAACTGTGCCTTCATGCTAGACATATCTTTGTTAAACCACTGTATAGTGTATAACATGTCTTGTTTTATAGTGTATAACATGTCATGTAAACCTGTACAGTCACCTATAAATATAGTTTGAAAGATAAACCTAATAGTATAACATTATGGCATCATAATATCTGTAGAACTCAAATACAAGTTACTGATGTTGTGTTTTTATTGAACACTTAATTTAAATTCAGAAGAGTTTTAACAGTTTGGCTGTATGTCCTTTTTCTCCTATTGACACTCGGATGTACATGTGTTTTTCTTTATAAATGTATTTGGCTAAGGAGCACATGAACACCCTTTCTGGGGGGGGAATTAAAGGGACATGAAACACAAATTTCTTTCATACAATTTTTTAAAAAAATGTCTTCTTTACTTATGTTATCAAAACTATTTGTTCTTTGGGTATCCTTTATTGAAAAGTAGTAAGGTAGGCTTATGAGCATGCTTGTGTTTACAGCGCCATATAGTAGCAGTTTGGCAAAAATACTTTTTAGCAATGTCAGTGTTTTTTGCTGCCATATAGTTGTCCAGATACATGTATACTACCTACCTAGGTATGCTTTTCAACCAAAAAATACCACGAGAAAGAAGCAAATTTGATAAAAGAAGTACATTGGAAACCTTTTCAAATTGTATGCTCTGTCTGAATCATACAGGAAAAGAACATGCTTTTTTTGTATATATTGTACAAATATCTGTGATTTAACCTTTAAGTCTTTGTCTAATAATACATTGGAATAGGCATTTCCTTTTAACCAGAGTTTGTGAAAGCTATGTTTATTTTTGTATTAAATACCAATTGTAATTCTTAGAAAAAATATAGATGCACTTGCATAATGATAATCTTTTTGTTCCATTTTTGTTGATTATAGTAACTGGTCATTGCATAAATTAGACATCATTCATTTTTTAAATGTATAATACAGATATCTAGCGCTCCAGTCCTCAAGAGCTGTAGATAAACTAGATTTAAAAGGGATTTTTTTTTCACTGTCAGTAAAACATAAATTTTTTATACATAGCTTGTAATTTATTTTAGTTGGCAAGCCATGGTATTTTAAAATATTTATTTATGTCTTAGAGATCTTTGCATATTAGGGATTGCTGTCATTTTATAAATCCCCTGCCTTCTTTTACGCAATGTGTTTTTTTCATTATGATGCCATGCTGCCCAATTGTAGAATACCTGAACCAGCATGCTGGGTGCATTAGTTTTAAGACCTGGATATGGAGCATTATGTGCGTAGGCTTAAAGCAATTTGAGTATTTTAACAGGGGTACTCTGTACATTGAGATGTCAATATTCAGCTAATGTCGCCAAGTGCTTGTAAATTGGATAAAACACTCAGGTGACATCTTGGATAAGGAATTTTAATGGAAAAACTCAATTTTACCCAATCTCTAGTCTTCCTAGCTTCACCAACCCTTACTAGTTTTAACAGTTTTATTTTTTAATGTTTTATTATTGTTACAAAAACTTAAAGGGTCATTAAACCCCAAAAAATTATTTCATGATTCAGATAGATAATAACATTTTCAATAACTTTCTAATTTACTTCTATTATCTAATTTGTTTCATTCTCTTGGTATCATTTGTTGAAGGAGCAGCAATGCAATACTGGTTTCTAACTGAACAAATAGGTGAGCCAATGACAATCTGTATATATGTATATGCAACTACCAATCAGCAGATAGAACCTAGGTTCTTTGTTCTTCCTGAGCTTTCCTAGATAAACCTTTCAGCAAAGGATAACAAGAAAAGGAACAAATTAAATAATAGAAGTAAATTGGAAAGTTGTTTAAAATTCTTTTCTGTATCTGAATCATGAAATAAAAATGTAATAAAAAAATAAATATAGTGTGTATAGTAACCTCTGGAGCTGCTGGATAGACTAAAGAGGACTTTCAGTGAATTTTAGTCAGTGCAAACAATCACATTGCCATCATTCAGTATAGCTACTGTGTGATATAAAGGTTTTTGATAACTCAGTCTCAACGGTCTATCAATTCAGTGTAGTTATTATTAATTTGTGCTGTGACTGCATATGGCAATAAGATGTTATTTCTGAGCTGATACCAGAGCTTAACATGTGTGTTTGTATATAGTTTACTAGTCAGAGGGAAAATGTTAAACATTGGAAAAAGTAAAATCTACAGTCCTATATGTATGTGTGTATGTATATAGAAAAATAGATAGATCATTCATTCAAACACAGGCAGTTAACATGAGCTGGCTACCATCCTAATGCTTATTTAACTAGATGTTCTGTTTATATTATAAACATAATTTAAGCACTTTTACTAATTAAAATAGCTAAACTTTTTAAGTACAGAAATACTTTTGAAAAAGAAGAAGAAAGCATCTGAGCTTGTTTACAATGTTTTGGTATAGCAGATCTGATAGGTCGGAATCAAGGCCACATTGTAATTTTATGCAAGGAAAAACTAAATATAAACCAGTTACTGCACTTTTATACATACTAGCTGGGCACTGATCTAGCACTGTAAGAAGTAAATCAGGTGTTAACTGATCCTTCATTAGGATCCTAATGATGGCGGCCGCTAGTGACATTTGGCTCTTTTCAGAGCCAGATTTATTCTTGTGAAAGTGCTGAACACTAAAATCTGTGCAAATTCAGATCTTAGTGTGCTACAATCATCCGCCTTCTTCCGCATTAGAATCCTAAGGATCCAAATGCACATGTCTATAATATCTTAGTATATATCAAACAATTGGTTCATTACATTCCAGGGGTGGAACTGTATATGGAATACATTCATTTTGTATGTATGTATATGGAGTCGACGATCCATTACTTCTGGGAATTACTCTTCCTTACCACTAGGAGGAGGCAAAGATTCCCAAACCCCAGGAACTCTATAAAACCCCTCCCACCTCATATGTACCTCAGTCTTTACTTTGTCTCCGCTGGAGGTGGTCGAATTTGAAGATGTGCATTTGATTCTTCAGTGAGAGGGGTTCCCAGTTGATATTGAGGCCCCGTTTCCCCTCAGAGTACAGTGCTTCTCAGAAGGACGTATATGGGTTGTGCCTCCTTTTTCACATCATGAGAAATCTGTCACAGAACCTCCATAATTAGTCGCAGGGACTTGACTTTTGCCTCCTTCTATGGATCTACAGTATACTTCTATTCCATAACCTCTGCTTATATATTTTGGCACTGGTTTGGGTGTCTATTAGTAAGTATAATTTTTCTTCTTAAAAGGGAAGAGTCCACAGCTGCATTCATTACTTTTGGCCACCAGGAGGAGGCAAAGACACCCCAGCCAAAGGCTTAAATACCTCCCCCACTTCACTCATCCCCCAGTCATTCTTTGCCTTTCGTCACAGGAGGTTGGCAGAGAAGTGTCAGAAGTTAGAGATAGTCTCTTATGGAGGGTAGTACACTTTGCAATGGGACTGGAGTTTTAAGTAATCCTGTTAGCCTCTTAGTGAGAGCATGGATGAAAGTTAGAGTCCGGAGATGCATAGGGAGTTTTCCTGCAAAACCATTCTGACTTATATTAACAGCTCCTTGGTAATCAGCGTTGACGAGTTTCGCTGCCTACCTTTCTTCACTCAAGTCCATGTCAGAAGCGAAGCTACTTTCTGTCATACTTGAAGTGCCGTGTTCCTGTTCCACAGCGTAGATTCCTGTAATGTAATGTTAACGAAACAAGATAGGGTCCCAACAATTAGAATATATAAATAATATATAGTAACGGCACCACTTCAGAATATAATGAAATTAATAAATACTTTAATTATATCAGTACTTGTACTCCCAAAAGATGAGGATGTTAGATAATATAACCCATCTCAGAAAAGGTTAATAAGCAAAGTTAATCAGCAAAGTCAATGTCTGCAAGTATCATCTGCTATGTTAGTATGTTAAAACAAATAAAGCTCTCCGTAGGATCTTTTCTGAACCCTTATTTAACTATATGCAGGTAAATCCCAGGTAAGTTGTGTCGGTCTATTCACACTGCATGTAACTGTCAACACCTCTTGTCAGCGTATTAGCATGTTAGCTCAATGCAACAGTTAGTAACAACAATAAGCGATGAAATGTTCGCATTGTGTGTAGCTGTCAACGCTTTTTTTTCTCCAGTGTATTAGCATATGCATAAGATGCAACAGTTATAACAACATAGGTGTTAGTGTAAAGCCCGATACTTGCGGTTCCGTTTATAAGGCACTTCCAATCATGTGTATACAGCATGCCCAGCTCAGTCGGCTCAAGGCAGGATAGCTCTGTAGCTCCGTGACTTTCACACCACAGGCTTGTTCACAAAATCCAAAAAGTATTCTTGGGTTCAATATGTCTCAGTGCAAATTTAGCAGATGAAAACTTGTCATGGATAGACGGCATAGACAAACAACTCCGACGCGTGTTTCGGGACTCCGCCCTTTTTCAAGGAGGGGATCATGGGTTAATATCTCCAGGGGGGGACTTTTAATCAGGTTTGTTATATGGTTCTATCTGCAAATGTGTAGCTATACTTAGGCTCACGGCCTTTTCGGAGCATGACTGCCTTCTTTTACTAACGCAATCTTTCAAGATTGCGCACCCTTTTCGTGAATGGCACGGTGCACCTCATGACGGGTGCGGATACGTTGTTTTTCACTTCTGTATGCTGACTGTGTGCGACCGAGAGAGTCTTGCTCATGGGTTGTCTGGTTCACAGGAGGTGGTGAGTGCCACAGCCATTGGGGGGTGTTAAAGGGTGCCAGTTAGTTTTTTGTAATCCCAAGGTTATGGAGGATTCTGATATGCGTGACAGAGATGCCTCCGATACGGAGTATGTGTCTTGTGTTAAATATGAAATGGCCCAGGTAATCAATGCCCATCAGTTATATTCCGATTGGCGCTCTAGAGTACTCTCTTCTCCCGAAGCAGGGAG
>CAJPDP010224300.1:0-10151 GCA_905336975.1 Bombina variegata variegata | reverse complement strand
AAAGTAATTGGTTTAAGTATTTTGAACACGCAGTGCTGAAAATAGTGGGCAGGATAACGTGACATCATCGGCGAATAAAAGATATAACTTTTAGAACGTTATGAAACTTCGTTTTGGAGAAAATATAGGTCAGTAGGTTTTAATGAATGTTTATTAACTTTAATATGTTTGTTGTTTAGCTTAAAAATTATAACAGAAAGTAATCCTTTAAGTGATGTTCCCTCTCACTATAGTGGTGCTTTCCCACAACTATGTATATGTGTGATGGATGGATGGATTGTTGAATGGATGGATGGAAAGATAGATAAATATGGACACATATAGGTGAATGATTATTTATTTAGTAGTGGATCTTTGGCATTGGTAATTGAAAGTGTTCTCTACACCTTTAACTGTATCCCCCCCCCCCCCCCCCATATATAGCTTCTGGAAATGTCTATGGTTTTCACCCATTAACTTTGGACAGTCTACCTAAAAGTAATCTCATTTGGGTCATACAATTGATTCAGATGATGGAATGAGAGAAAAGAGGTTAGGTGTATTTATGCAAAAGATTCAGAGGAGTTTTTCCTAAATTGCATACATTCATCTCTGTACACACTGAATTAGACTAATAAAATTGCTTCTGATTCACCTCCTTGTGTTTTCTTCCTGTATCAAATTTGAAGACATTACAAATAAAGAAATCCATTTATTCAGATAGAGCATACCAATTAAACACCTTTCCAATTTACTTCTATTATCAATGTTGCTTCTCTTGGTATCCTTTATTGAAGGATCATCAATGCACTACTGGGAGCTAGCTAAACACATTGGTAAGCCAATGATAAGAGGTAAATATGTGTAGCCAACAATCAGCAGATAGCTCACTGCCCTTGAGCCTATCTAGGTACACTTTACAACAAAGAATACTAAGAGAATTAAGCAAATTACATAATAGAAATAAATTGGAAGGTTTTTTTAAAACTGAATGTTGAATCTGAACAATGACAATTTTGGGGTTTCATGCCCCTATAAAGGGATCATAAATAGACTTACAGCAAATTTATTTAAATTCACAGAAGAAATTTGAATTATAGAAGAAATACAAGTGTTTTGCTGGGTAAAAGCGGGGATATGTATTTTTTAGGGGCAAAAACTGGACATTCCATCCTTCTCTGAACAATGGGATGAGGTTCCATGGGAAGAATATAAATGATGTATGTGGCCCTCAAGAACCAGATGCCTACCACAGTTGCAAATTATGAAAACAAAACTAACATTAACAAGACAATTACTCATTTGAAGTAGTCAGTGTTTTCTTTCAGATGATCTGGTAACTCCACACATAGAAGACAAATTCAGTCGGCCTGACAGACTATTTGCTAAGATATATGTACACAGGGTGACATCATTTATTTTGTACAGTCAAATTTAAGAATTCTGAGGTAAAAATGATATAAATTATCTTTAAAAAGAATATGAATATCATTAAAACACTTAATACACAAACTAGCTTACATCTATAATGTATGTTTTTTTTTGTATCATGGTTTAATATTTAAATAGTGCGTGCCTTTATTTCATATTGACATTCTTATATTCTATGTCCTTTCAAATGCGATGTTAAAAGAACAAGCTATGATTGCTGATAAATGTGAGTAAATATGGGAATCAAAACTAAGAAAACAAAAATTTAAAAATAATTAAGAGGATCATATAAGGTAATTTCATAATCCGGAAAAATCATTACAGTTCTAACATGAATTTGCTTTCAAGATCAGGGGTATCAAGCTCAATGTATCTGGGGGCCACTGGCCAAGTGTTCTTCTCCCATGGGGGCCACTTGAACTGAGTAAATGCTCCGGAACCGGATATGCTAAGAACTAGAAGTGACATTTTCCCAAGTAGTAGTGCATGGTGGAAGTTGTAGCCCACAATAGACATATACAGTTGTCTATATTTATCTAGTGAGTGCCAAGTGAAGTGATCATTCTGTAACTGTATAACAACGTAAAAAGTGACATTTATCCAAGCAGTTCATGGTGGGAGTCTACACCAGACAATTGTCTTTACATTTATCTTGTGAGTGCCTATATAGGACATCAACTAGTTACACCTCTTAAAACCCCCCAAAAAACTGACAACCTAAATAAATGGTTTACCCTTTAAACAAGGGAAGGCCAGATTAAACTATGTTGAGGGTTGCATAAATAGATAAATAACAAGAAAATCCTACGCTAAAATGGTTTGTACAGCATATTTTCAGGTTTGAACTGAGGCACAAATATTATAGCTTACATCTTATACTTACATCAAAAATTTCAAATCCAGCAATATCCAGGACACCAATGAAGAACTGCCTTGGGAGTTTTGTATCCAGAGTTTTGTTAATCCGGACCACCAGCCATTTAAACATTCTATCATATACACCTTTGGCTAATGCCCCAACTGAATAAACTACCTAGAAAAAGAAGTACATATAAAAATATCTAACATCATGAAATTAATATTTACGTGATTTAATTGAGAAACACTAACAATTTGTTATTGAAGTAAACATGTGAGCAACAAACAAAATTATAACACTCACATGCTAATAAACCCTGTAGATTCAGGATAATATATTTGTATACCATTTATTTCTCATGCAAATAATTAAATAATTATTATATTACCTGTTCTACTGTTTGACCTTTGGTCACATACTCATTGCCAACTTTTACTCGAGGATGCATAAGGCCCTTTACAAGGTCAGAAGAACTGATGCCCATCAGATAAGCAGCCTTATCCGTATCTTAAGTAATAAATAAATAAATAAATAAATAAATGAATGAATCACAATAAAAATGAATATAACATAAATTATTATATTGAAATTAACAATGACAAAAAAATATAATTTATGCTTACCTGATAAATTCAATTTCTTTCATGGTGGTGAGAGTCCTGGGAATTATACTCCTGGCCACTAGACGGAGGCAAAGATCCCAAAGAGCCCTTAAAACCCCTCCCCCATCTTACTGAAAATGTATAGCCAAGCCACAAAAGGAGGAAAAGGTAGCCCTCACACCAAAGGTTAGAACCTGTAGCTATGCAAGCTAAAAGAGGAAGATTAATTTTCTTGATCAGAGAATGACTTGATCATCTGTAAAAACTTCATCCTCAGAGGATAAATCAGAAGAAGCAGGGCCTGGAATGTATAGCTTAACAGACTTAGACTTACTTAAGTCAGGATAGCTAGTAGAGGGATTATCAGACACCACCTCGCTTACTTGGAGAAGGCAAGGACGCCAACAGCTTAGCTATAGTAGAGCATACAAAATCTTTAAATCCTGGAACAAAAACTGATGAACTCCCCTGTGTAGTACAAACAGAGGGAGCACAGATACCAAAATGACAGACGGATCAAGCCAATGTGTGAAAAAAATATGCTGCACACAAATAAGACCTGTAAATAAACCGCCGTGTGAAAAAATTGACCTGCGCATCTAAAAAACAACTCTTGAAAAAAGTACAAAATTAAAGCACCTCAAGGCCTACATTGGGTGAAAATAAAGTACTTATAAACCCATGCCTAAAATGCCTGACACAATAGTCCCCAGGCTATTATAAACTCTAAAGTGAGTACCTACTAATAGCCTATATGCTAATCAGGTGTCAACAACAAGAACCCCCACACTTACCTGATAGGCACCCATTCTGTTGACAAAACTGCTTCCAGTAGATAGCTAATCCAGTGCTGTACACATGAAAACAGAGGAGCATATATATATATATATATATATATATATATATATATATATATATATAAACACACACACACTGTATGGTCACTTTATTAGGTACAGCCCTGCTGTGCACACAAATGGTCATGTGGCATCACGTGGCCACAGTTTTGGTATAAATACAGCAGAACAACCTACTTACTACCAGTTAAATGTACAAACTGCAGCGCGAAAGGGATACGTCATGGACGAAACTTATATGAAATGCCAGTACTCCTGAACTTTTCACGTACCACAGTATCATCTATCGAGAATGGTGTCATGAAAAAAAAACATCCAGTCAGAGGCAGTCCTGTGAAAGAAAAACGCTTGTTGATGAGAGAGGTCAGAGGAGGATGGCTAGTCTTGTGCAAGCAGAGAGGTCACAATCTCGTAAATCGCATAAGAATTTAACCTTGGTGCAGAGAAAAACATATTGCAATGCACCACTAGGCGCACCTTGTATCATGTTGGGTGCCATTGTTATCTGAGAAGAACAAGAGAGCATGTCTTCTGTGGGTACAACACCACCAGCACTGGACCATCGAAGACTGGAAAAAGGTTGCATGGTCTGACGAGTCAAAGCTCATAGTGCATGATGTTGATGGCAGGCTCCAAATTTGGGGAAAACAGCATGAATCCATGGACCCGTCATGTCTGATGAACACTGTGCAAGGTGGTGGGGGCAGTGTTATGGTGTGGGAACTGTTTTCCTTGCACACGTTGGGTCCATTGATACACTTAGATTCACATCTAAATGCCACAGCGTACATAAACATTGTTGCTGACCAAGTGCATCCGTTCATGTTGACAGTTTATCCTCAGGCAAATGGTTACTTCCAGCAGGATAATGTGTTGGTGCACAAAGCCCGCATCACTATGGGATGTTCCTGGAACATGGCAATGACTTTTCTTTGCTGCAGTGGGCCGCTCAGTCACCGGATCTCAATCCTATTGAACATCTTTGGGATGAGATGGAAAATGGCTATTCAGTGCAGGCCTACATCTCCGTCTAATCTACAGGTGTTGAGTGTCTGCATGGTACACAATACCTCCACAACATTTTCAGCATCTTGTTGAATCCATGCCTAGATGAATTAAGGCTGTTTTGAAGGCTAAAGGAGGCTCAACACGCTACTAGTTAACAGTATCTGATAAAGTGGATGCACAGTGTATAGTGCTCCAGACATGCATACCTCCCTGCTTTCAACAAAGGATATCAAAAAATAATGTCAATTCAATAAAAGAAGCAAATTAGATTTTGTTTTAAAACATTGTACATTTAAATCATAAAAAAAGAAAAAATGGATATTCATATCCATTTAACCGTGAGAACTAGCTTAATCTATTTCTAACTTTTATCATCATAACATTAAAAAAGCCTTTATTCCACCACCTCTTTCTAAATTAATGTATTAATACATTATTATTCCTATTCACACCAAAAGAAAGGTGAAACCCAGTAAGAAGTAATTGGTCCATACATAATGTGACAGAGCAAGTATGTGCAATACTCAGCAATTTAGTGATTAAAGAATTGTTTAGATATAAAACAAGATTAATACACAACTGATGTAAAACTTAAAGGGACATGAAACCCAAAATGTTTCTTTCATGATTCAGATAGGGAATACAATTTCAAACAGCATTCCTATTTAATTCTAGTATCTAGTTGCTTCATTTTTTTTTTTTTAAGAAATAGCAATGCACATGTGTGAGCCAATCACACAAGGTATCTAATGTGCAGCAACCAATCATCAGCTACTGAGCCTGTTTAGACATGCTTTTCAACAAAGTATATGAAGAGAATGAAGCAAATTAGATAATAGAAGTAAATTGGAAAGTTGTTAAAAATTGCATGATCTTTCTCAATCATGAAAGAAAAAAATTAGGTTTCATGTCCCTTTAAAGGAAAGCAAAAGCTGTGTTTCAAAGTAATTAAAGGACAGATAACTCTGGAACTTTCTAGTAACCCACAAAAAGCATGTGCCAGTGAAAAACAACCATATGGCATCAGGTATGCTCCAAGCCTACCTGCATTTGGCACAGCAGTAATTCTTGTGACGATACATATCTTTGAGCATTCATAACTTTTTTGTGCATTTCTTTGTAATATATTTTGTTAGATGGTGTTATTATGAGTGTAATTGTACTTTGTAATGTATTTTTGATGTGATTTATTTTTACCCTTTTTTGTTTCACAAAACAGTTAGCCAGAGCTCTGAGGACACGATAACCATTCTAGCCTAAATTGTGATTGCGCTGAAGCATTTGTGTTTACTTTCAACTTGTAATACTTGGAAAACCTGATGAGAGCCAACACCGCAATGAACCCCTCATTGCTCGTGTGTAACTGTTAGCGCACTACTCGTAATCTGGCCCTTTATGGGCAAACAAAAATGTTCAACCTTTAATCCTGCCCACAACATAACCCTTTCTGAACTAATAATTTTTTTATAGTAAACCTAACTTTACTAAATCACTTTGTGTGGAGTGCCATGTGCAGTGCAGGTCACACAGCTTGTTAAAGGCGTACCAACATGCTAAACACAGTTTACAAAATATAGCCTTAGGCAATATTTTCCTTTTGCTAAACATTTTATGTCAAGATAGTCCCCCAAGTATCAAAAGAGCTATTAGCACACTAATATATCTTGCCCAGACCCAGCAAGTGTAGTCTCAAAAGACCAGTGAAAACTAATTTATTTTTCTAACTGGTTTCTGTAAATGACAAGTGTTAGGAAATTTGTGTCACCTTATCCTACTAGCAGCATATTTGCTGAAATAACAGAATGATATAATGCAGGGAAACTGCTTTAGTTAGAACAACAAAATAGAAAATCTTTAGTTTTTATACCACCCGGCTAAAATTTAAGCCAATATTTAACTAAAATTAACTAATACCAATTTTTTCAATGTTTGTAGGACAAATGATAAGTCAACCCATCCAAATAACAAATTAACATTTATAAAATAACAGAACATTTTATATTTACACTGCCCCAAAACAGGTAATTCATAATGCCACCTGGCAACATTTTCTGTGGAGAACACTGGAAATATTTTTTTTAAACAATTACTTTTGCATTAAAGAAAACACAAGATGAAAATCTGTAGAACAAACAACAGCTGTCCAAGTATTAATTTTACAACTTGTTTACAATTCTAATGGATCTATTCAGTAAAATTAAATCCAAATTACAGAACATTTTAATACCTTATAAGTGTATGCTTCGTTCTTTCTAAAATGTCCATCATGTGATGACTACTTAGAGAACAGGGTCATGGTATTAGCTAGAACGAGCCAAAATACAGAAATGTCTGTATTTTGAAGAAATACTGAAATTGAGAGGGGAAACAATACAAAGAAGGAAAGCATATTGCAAGGATTCTACATATTTAATGTGACCAATTTTAAATTTCAAATACAAATAGAAAGAGAAGCGCTCTACAGGGAACAAACAACTGCTCAGTAGCTTGCTCTATGGCGAGTTACAACCGAGGAGCAGCCTCTTTTAGCCCCAATGTAATTTCTGTCTTCCAAAATTGCAATCTAAATAGCAGACAACATTTAATAATGAAACAATGTTAGCCCAGAAAAAAGCTCAAAGTGGCTCCTCCAAATAAGTCAAATGGTGAGCGCCGTTTGGCTATTGAAATGTTTAAACTTGGCTGATATGTTATTCTATAGCAAAATTACAGAAATGTCTTATAAGTACAAGGTGTTTACTGTCCTTTTAAAAAAAAGTCTTTGCAAAAGAAAGACTTTTATAGTGTGTGTGTGTATATATATATATTTACTATTCATGGTCTTCTTATCTCACCAGCACCGAGCCGAGCAGATCTGTGAATCGTTATAATAATGCAACTTCTCAACTTGGTGTTCGTTCGAAAACATCCCAAACATACATGTTAAAAAACATAATGTATGCTTAAAATTTCTTTCATGGTGGTGAGAGTCCACAATCCATTACTCCTGGGAATAACTCTTCTTTACCACTAGAAGGGCGGCAGATTCCCAAACCCCAAGAACTCTATAAAACCTCTCCGACCTCACATGTACCTCAGTCTTTAGGTATAGCCAAGCAAAATGAGGTAAGAAAAAGGAATAAGAACCAGGAAAAGAAGCAAGGAAAAAAAGGATGTGCAGAAGAAAATACTAAACTTAAAAACAAAGGGTGGGGTCTCGTAGACTCTCACCAACATGAAAGAAATGAATTTATCAGGTAAGCATAAATTATGTTTTCTTTCATACAGGTGATGAGAGTCCACAATCCATTACTCCTGGGAATGAATAGCCAAGCTGTGGAGTCCACAAGTAATAACGTAAGGGGAGGAATTTAAAAATCTTTTTTTATGCACTTAAAAAATAAATCAAGCAAGAAAAAATTAAACTGAGACAACTGCCTGAAGGGCCTTCCTACCAAAGACTGCCAAAGAAGAAGCAAAAACATACAAATGGTACAATTTAGTAAATGTATGCAAAGAAGACCAAGTAGCTGGTCAACTGAAGCCTCATTTTTGAAAGCCCAAGAAGTGGTAACTAACCTATTAGAATGAGCAGTAATCCGTTACGGTGAAAGTTGACCTGCCTCCAAGTAAGCCTTGAGAATCAACAGAAATGTTCTGTCTTTTTCTAGCACCAGAAAAGTAAATGAACAAACTAGAGATCTAACTAAAATCCTTACTAGCATCAATATAATATTTCAAATGCTCTAACATCCAAATTATACAAAGGTCTCTAAAGCATTCTTAGGATCAGAACACTAAGAAGGGATAACAATTTCTCTGCTAATGTCTGAAGAAATAACCTTAAGCAAAAAAATGAATTATGTCAGTAAACCTGTCTTATCATGATGAAAACGAAGATAAGGCGGTTCACAAGAAAGAGCAGCTAACTCTAGCAGAAGAGATAGCCAAAAATGAATAAAACCTTCCAAGAAAGCAGTTCAATATCCACCTTATGCATAGGTTCAAAAGGAGGAGCCTGCAAAACTTAACATCAGGTTGAGATTTCATGGAGGAGAAATTGGCTTGATTGCCGCCTTTACCACCAGTAACAGTAGATATAATAGAATCAAAATCATAACCAGTTTCTTTCATTGAAAATCACCAGTAAGATGAAGCAGCAGCCACATCTCTTTATGAAGAAGTTGTTCCATTTCATGCTTCATGACCAAAATCCTTTGTCGACATTGACGTGCATCTTCTCCATGTCTCAGTGATTATATTCTGTAGCACGTAACCTCCACTCACATGAATTTATGACTCACTTGCTACTTGCCAGTGTCTGGCAGTCTGGTTGGAAGTCTATGGAAGCCGAGAAGGTCCAATGTATTTGTCCCCTTACCTGGGAACTCTTTCAAGAGCATTAGTCTCGATTACCTCTGGTTTCCTTTATACCATTTACCATATTATCCATCATCCTCATAGGACACACGCTAATGGAAATTTCTTTTATAAGTCCACCTGGGTGTAACAGATTATTTTCTACCAAAGGCTGTACATTTAAATGATAACAACAAAAAGAGCCCTTGTAAATAAACATATCATAAATAAAAGGTTATTTTAAAAAGTCAAATAAAATACCTTATTACTACTAAAAAACACAATACCATTACACTTTTTTCACATCACGATTATATTTTCTGAAGCATAAAAGACAAACAACCTTGGATTGTCGATAACCAGTATGCATAAATTCTAAAAAGAAAAAACATAACTTATTGGATGTAGAAGTATTATGTTGAATAATTCAACTGGAAAATATGTCCCAGATGGTATAGTAAGTTGAAGCAGTAAAACTTTTGCTGACTAGGAACAAATTTTAGATTACTATAACCTGACCGCCAACCATCAACTATTATGGAAACAATATTTGTATAGAATGCTCAGCAGTACTATAATCAACCAAGGAAGTTTCATTGCCTATTGTCTGATCATTTGGTATCATGGTCTTCGTGGCAAAGGGGAAAAAAAAAAAATTGTGCTTGTTCTATTCTGATAAGGAACAGCAGTTGAAGTATTAGCATTACTGAGGGAAAAGCAAACATCAGTTTGAATCGCATGTCTGTGAGAAAACATCCACTGAGGAGATGAAAACAAGCTGAAAATTGTACACTTTGGTACTGTTATCCTGTAAAAAAAAAGGTGTATGAAGTTGCAATTCTGTCTTGATTGTCTAGCTTGGGACTCTGCTTTGGTAACCTTGTAGTACAGATTCACAAAAAGGCAAACCACTTTTAAGTTATCAACATATTTCTGGGGGCGCAAGAAGAGTCAACTAACTTCCTTAAGGAATGCTCTACTTTTGTCTCTATTTAGAAAAATATGCAAAAAAAAATTGTATTGATGTCTTAGTACACTATTTGATTCTTTGTGCAGAAAATACTTAAAAAAAAAAAA
>CAJPDP010223995.1:0-11110 GCA_905336975.1 Bombina variegata variegata | reverse complement strand
GTTGACTGTCCCTTTAAACTACTATTGGAGCGTTGCTGTCCCCTGCCCACATTAAAACATGAAGGTCAGATATTTCCCTCAATGAATAAGAGATAGGTCACTCTGACCAATTTTAAATATATTTAGCACAGAGGGAAATACCACAGGTTGATTTTCATCCAAGAGAATGGCATCAAATTCCAAAAAAAAGAAATAAATAAAGAAAGAAATCTTATTGAAGTTGGAAAAAATCACTCACCCATTCTAACCTTCCATATTGACGAGCCATTTAATCAACTTTTGCTTATAAATTAGCTTTCAGCTATTGCATTACTCAGGACTAAATTGGGCCTTTATTGATGATCTGAAAAGATAAAGAAAGATAGACCTATTTGTTTTTTACTTTTATTTTTTCAATACCATTGAAAATAATACCAACAGATTACATACAGCAAAAGCAAAAAGATATACTGTATTCCAAATTTAGTAAACCAGTAATAATGTCTGAGATTCATTCTACAGGCAAATTAAACCTTGTTTTTCTATTGTATAGAAGACAGTGATATCATAGGAAATAAACATATAAGAAACACACAATTTAGTAAAGTACCATCTAATGGGAGAAACCTACCTATGAGTTTTCCTGTTGTTGGTAAAAATAAATAATAAAAAAAACATTATACTTCACCTTCAGTTAGAAGCATCACTAAAAATAATCATAAAAAATTAGAAAGAGTGAGTGAACATAACAATTATAAAACTCAGAATAGCGTACTCAGCATTTATATCATTTCAAATGCATCATTATCAGACTTCTAAAGTCCTATACGGTATTCTATATAGAAATACTCAAAGTAAAGTGTAGTCAGAGAGCACTACACATGACACACGCATAAGAAAGAAATAACAAGTGACATTTATATAATCAGCCTCTGAAGCAAACATACAATACCTCATGTATCTCTAACCTACCCCCAACTCTCTTGTCAGATGAAGAGGTAATATGCAATGTCTAGTATTACTCTAAAAAAGAAAGTCCTAAAGAGAAAGAGAGTGATATATCACAGTAATAGGTACAAATGGAGCATTAAACTCCAGTATACCCTTGTGAAATAGGTTTGTAGGGATTTCACCTTGCCCCTTGTGCAGATGGCTAAAAGCATGACCAAGCCCCTGAAAACAGCTTGATGTTATACTAACTCATTATGAGAGTAGTATATATCAGTGGAGACCAATATAGGTTTGCCTCTGGATAGGCCAAATTTTTAGGGCACAGCCTAGAGCCTCAACAGTCTAGATCCAGGCTGGAAGTTAATAAATACAGCAGTCCAGTGCTAAGTCAATTCAGAAGAGCATGAACAATCTATAGCTAGTAATTTCAATTAGGGATGCTCCCAGGAGACATAATATTTTGGTTAATCATTTTAGAAATAATGATTGACCCTTAAAGACTGTTCACCTTGTTTACTGCTATGATCTTTGAAAGTGAGGTAAATCACCAGTATAGAGACTGCTTTTTTTAAAGGCAGGATCTTTTACTATTATGATTACTTAATGAATAATATCTGGAATGCTGACTCTTCGAATCACATTTCCATCTTCTAATTGATTCTTCAAAGTAATAACAACCATTTGAAGACTTAAAATGGCATCTTTACTAGACTTTATTTTTCAGTATACCTGTAATAAACTCAATAACACTTTTTTCCTACTCCCATAGCGTAGCTTAAGATAAAATCTTGCTCCACAGAAATTGAACGTGATGAATTGACATAGCCAATTGTATCTTTTGTGAGAGAAGTGTTGGCTTTAGGTATTAGATGTTGATCTTTTATCATAACAAATCAAAATCTCTCATATTATATGTAAGCTAAAAAGTTTCTGCATACACTGTTGAAGGGTAATTTATACTCTCAGTACAATTGTAAAAAAAACAACAATGTATATACTGTTAAAGAATAAATAGACACCTGTGTATAATGATACTTGCAATGAATGGCATCCAAATAAAAAATAATGACAATTATATAAAATAGATAAGGAGATATTTTAGTCAATATGCCACCTCCAAATTTACATTACAATATGAACAAAAGTATGGATGTTTTTGTATTTATACAAACAGGTGTAATTTAGGGAGAGAGATAGTGTTTACTTAGCAACAACTGATGTCATTAGAACATATAAGAAGCTAATTGGATAGCATCCAGTTAAGACACACTTGGTAAGATGTATTTACTTAGGAATATCTGATGTAATACAATAGTAAAGACAAAATGAATTGGTTAGAACTCCAATATGCAATTTCAGGTGGGTCTAACTAAACAAATGCAGGGAGGATTGTAATAGTTTTTTTATAGATACAAACAGGCCACTTTAAAATGGGGGATGACAGTAATCCTAAAAGTATGAAAAGCCAAGTGATTGATTAGATCCCTCAAAGTATATAAAACAGGTTGTTGAAACTTTTACAACAAGAAACTTATTGGATACAAAGGCACAACTGTCTACACCCTAAATAATTTAATATAGCGCTAAATATCCAGGCATTCTTTTAGAGTTGTAAAATTATTATTATTATTTTTAAATGTTTTTAATAGATTTATACTTGTTGTGAAAATTACCTATATGCTAAATTCTCTAGGTTTGTATATGTATTATTTATATGCATTTATATATATGTTACAATATTACAACTGTGGATAATGAGTATTTATTATTTTCAAAAAAGATTGGTAATTAGAGTCATATCCTCTTGGTAAAGTCTGGACAGTTTTCAGATGAAACGTGTAGAGGAAGCATTGAGGCAGGCAGAGCATGTCCTAACCAACTTCAACGTATTGAGAGGTGTACTGACCTGCTTCTCTTTTCAACATTTGTTGGAGGTGCTATCAGTGGAACAATCGGCCAAACAATAAAATAATTCCAGTTTGAAAAACTTAGATCCAAGTTTTAAGTGTACAAGCATGAAATAAACAGAATATGGAATACATGTAAATGTGTCCCGTTGGTCACTTAAGTCAAAATAATATTTTGTGGTTTCACAATGTGTAGATTTATATACTCAAATTACCACCTAATCTCAAGGCCTGTATTATCACAAGAGAAAACCCTGTGGGTGGGAAAAAGGGCCTGTAATCATCTAAGGAGATAGAACATTAGTTTTAATGACTTATTTAGCAATCTGTTCTAAGTATCCTTCGTATCTGCAGCTTAAACATTTCACTAGTATCAACTAGTAGGAAGTTACACTTTCTCAAGCAAACTAGAAATGTAATCCAAAAATATATTAATTTCTATATCTTATGTCATATCCTGGTTAATACTAATACAACTAGAGAGTATAAAAACAAAACAGCGCAACCCCCGATTCAAATGCGGTTTATTAATAACAACTCACGCGCACAGTAAAAACACACTTACTCAAAGTATGTGTCAAACAGGCACATAAAAGATCCTCCTTATAGAGAATGCCACTGTGAGTTTGAATATCCCACCTTCCTCTTGAGATCCAACTCCAAGTAATGGTCAAAAAATAGCTACCCAATGCATTTCTTCCGGTATCATCCGGACTTTATCATAACTTTAGTGTTAATAGGAGGCGCCTTTTAAAGTCTGTTCCCCCCTTTGATTGGTTCAAACAGCCAAACCTCCATATAACATATAAGTAATAATTACAAACGGCAAATACAATTGAAACACAAACAACTTGAAACTACATATTGTAATGGATTCATAGAATAAATTAATAAATTATTCATTCTTTGATAAAACATA
Organism: Bombina variegata variegata; assembly: GCA_905336975.1. NCBI lineage: Eukaryota > Metazoa > Chordata > Amphibia > Anura > Bombinatoridae > Bombina > Bombina variegata. The sequence goes on along the minus strand of CAJPDP010223995.1, from coordinate 7,354 downwards.
TATACATTGCAATCTCAAGATAAAACCATTGTCTTTAAAAAATAATAAACTGCACATTTAAAAACATAATGGTTATCTAGAAACCTAACATAAGAAATTGATGTTAAAATTGTTTAAATACCCATTTGATTGGTTCAAATAGCCAAACCTCTGCAAAATATAATTATAGTACAACCAACTTGAAACTGCATATTGGAATGGATTCATAAAACACATTAATAATTGATTCATTCCTAGATAAAACAAATATACATTGCAAACTACAGATAAAACCATTGTCTTTAAATATCCCTATATTATACAATTAAAAAGATGATAATAGTCACCTAAAACCATAATATAAGAAATTGATGTTAAAATTGGTTAAATGCATACATAAAAATAATAAGTATTTGAACAAAAGTAGATATATTTTGAAACTATGAATTGATAATTTTAAAACATGAATTAATATTTTTTTTAGAACAATAAAAAATGACGGGGGAAAAAAGGAGAACTTAATTTTACTACATAATAAATTATAAAAAGCTTGTACATCTAGGTCAATATTGAGACCCCTAGGATATAAACTCTTGTTTTTTTGTATCCATAGAGTCTCTCGTTGTCTCAATTTTAAAAGTCTATTTTCTATATTAGGAGGAATCCAATCGATTACCTGTATAGTAAGACCCCTCTCACATTTCCCATGTATTATTTTGAAGTGATTAGACACACTATGACTGGGAATCCTCTTTTGATATTGTATAGGTGTTCACTAAATATTTTCTTTATCTTTCTTTTTGTGCGACCTATGTAGATTAAATAAAATCCACATTTCAGAAGATACACTACAAAAGTGGATTTATACGTACATCTGCAATTGATTTCATATTGTTCTGTATTATTAAAATTGTGAAAATTATTTCCCCTAAGGATGTGCTTGCAAATATTGCATTTCTTTTTATTACATTTATAAGTTACATTTGGTATTGCCAGCCAATTACTCAGAGTTGTACTTATGTGTGCATTTTCACCCTTAGTAGTAATAACTGGTCTCAGTTTGCTAGGTGCTAAATGGTTTTTCAAATTTTTATTCCTTTTATAGGTTATAAATGTTTTTTCCCAACTACTTCCCTAAGTATTGGGTCAGCTTTAAAAATACCCCAGTGTTTATTAAGAATTTTTTTAATCATTCCTGCTCCTTCTTTATACGTAGTGATAAACCTAATCTGATCTTGAGTTTTATTTATTTTTATATTCAATTCTCCTACCACACCCTCTAGCTCCTTATTAAGTAATGATTCTCTATTTCTCTCCCTAGCCCATCATATCTTTTATCAAGGAATTTTGCTTCCAAGATATCTGCCTCTTTCTCAAAGTCTTTTATACTAGTGCAATTTCGTCTAAATCTAAGATATTGTCCTAAAGGGATATTTCTTTTCCAAATGGGCAAGTGTGCACTCTCTGAGTTTACAAAACTATTCTTATCAGTGGGTTACCTATAGTTACAAACAGAAACCAAATTATCTTCATTACAGAACAATAATAAATCTAAAAATTCTATTTCTACTCTTAAATGTTTTTCAGTGAGGGTCAGATTATAATTATTTGAAATAAGATGTTCAGAGAAACAGGTAATAGATGTTTCATCCCCTTTCCAAAGAATAATAATATCATCTATGTTACTATGTACCTGAAGTTTTTTATTAGATGATTCTTAAAAGAATTTCCTTCCCAGACATAATTATTCTCAAAGTCATCCATAAAAAAGATTTGCATATTATGGGGCAAAAGTAGTCCCCATCGCCATCCCTTTGATCTGCTGGTAATACTTTTCCTTGAATTTAAAATAATTATGGGTGAGAATAAAGATAATTGACTCTAAAATAAATGTTATTTGTACCTCTGTTATGTTAGAATAATTAAACGCTTTTTTAATGGATTCTAATCCTTTGTTATGAGGGATATTAGTATACAGAGAGGACACATCAATAGTGATCCATCAATAGTCCTCTCCCCATAGGATACACTCAAATTTTTTAATCACTTCCGTAGTGTCTTTGATATAAGATTTGGTGTTTTTTACTGATGGTTGGAGATAATAATTCACATACTTGGATAAGCTATTGCAGAAAGAACCTATCCCCGAAACGATGGGTCTGCCCGGGGGATTTATCAGGTTTTTATGGACCTTCGGAAGATGATAAAAGGTGGAAACTATAGGATTGAGTGGTATAATAAATTTCATTTCATCTACTGTACATTCAATACTCCGTTATATTTTGCTTGATTAATTAAGGTATTCAGTTCCTTATTGTATATACTTGTAGGGTTGGTTTTCAAGATTTTTTAGGTTTCTTTATCATTAAGGAAATTATATGATTCTTTTAAATAATTCTGTCTGTTCTGGATGACTAGATCCCCACCCTTATCTGCTGCCCTGAAAATAATTTCTCTATTAGATTTTAAATTATTAAGGTCAGGTCTTTCTTCATATGTTATGTTATCATTGTGCCTATTAATTTTACATCAAGAAAATTGTTTCTCTAGAGCCTCACTAACTAGTCTATTAAACACTGGGATTTGGTCTACTTGCATTCCCACAGGATAAAAGGTCAATTTACCTTTAAAGTTAGTGTGTTGTATACTTAACTCTTCCTCATGTATTGAAAGATCTAACAAATCTGTCTGTCTTAAAATGTTATTATCATCTTCTTGAATGTTATTATCTAGGACATCTAAACCATATTCTCTTTCCAATGATTTTAATATTTTTGTTGTCTCCAAATCTTTCCATTCTAATAACGGGTTGTTCATATCTGTACATTGTGCTTGTTGTTTGGTATAATACCTTTTTAAAGTAAGCTTCCTCACAAATTTCTGAACATCCATTATACATTTCTAGTTTATTAGGTTTCGATTTAGGGGCATAGTTCAACCCTTTGCCTAATAGTCTGGTTTCATATCTGGTATGGTTTACACTAGAAAGATATATGATATTTTTTACATAGAATCTATCTGTCTCTTCTTATATTTTGTCTTTTGTATTTTTGCTCCTTCCCCATTACTCATCTAGTTCTAAACCTCTCTTTTCCCCCTTCAACTCTTTCCATATAATTATCTCTATTGCTCTTATAACTATTATTAGTATTATAATGATAGTTGCCCCTCAGAGCAGAATATCTGTTGTTCGAATGGAAGGTATTGGTAGTGCTATAATTATTACTTCTTCATCGTAACCTTCATACCTATTTCTGTAATTCCCTGATTCTATAAATTCTCTCCTATCCCCCTGATGTTGTTGATCAGTTCTATAATTTGCCTTCTGTGTTGGAACTCTCCCTGGGACAGTCTTTTTATTATTGGAATTGATGTTATAATCATTTCTAGGGTTAACATTATTTCTAGAGATAAAATTATTCTTCCCTTTATGTGTAAATTTTCCAGAATTACTCTGATAGTGAGTGTCCTGTTTTGGAAGAGTTTCTTTCTGTTTAAAGGGAAAAGTTGTCTGACTATCATTGTTATTATAATTATTATTACTATTTCCTTTTTTTATGTCCTTAGATCCATTGTTTACATTTCTTTTATAAGAATATATTTTATTTTCCTTAAAATCTTCCAAATCTCTGTTTAATTTTTTCTGTTTTAATAATTTAATTTCACTTTCTAATTTTGCCATTCTACTTTTGATATTATTGTTTAATGTTCTCCATTTTTCTTCTTTTTCAAATGGTTGTACTTTCTCAATGGTTGTTTTTATTTCCTCATTTAGTTTTGAGAGTCTATACTCTCTGTACTTAATTAAAATCTTTATAAGAGTGATTGAACAGGTATGGAATGCTGTTTCCCAATCAGTAATAAATTCTACCTCATCAAGTCTAAATATAGGTTTTTTTATAAACACGTAATCCTCTGGGGATAATACCATGTAATATATAGTTATCTAACAGGATTAAATTGTGCCACTCCTTTGAATCTATTTGTATTAAATCCTCTAGATTCTTAAATAAATCCCCTGGATTGGTAGTATTTTCTCTAACAATTTCGTCTATAGTAAGTAAGTCAGTTGCTCTTTGTCTTTCGGATCTAGCTAAATATTCTCCAAATCTACTTACAGTTGCCATATGAGAGCAAAACTGACTAACTAACAGTTACTATAAATAAATATAAATATAAAAGCAGCCGCAATATAGAAACAAAAATATGACAAACAGAATTAGCAAAGAAAAGAAAAGTGGTGTTACTAGTAAAAACACCTAAAAGACGTGTATCAAATTAATATGTAAAATAGTTATATCAACAAGATTAAAAATGGCTTATATAAAAATGACTAATATAAAAGCAACAGCCCCTATACAATACGGAGCACAGAGAAACTTCCAAAAGCCTTAGTAAAAATCCGTTTTTGTTACAAAGTTGCAAAATTGTAAATAAAACAAATGATCAGTACTTGTAATGTTCCAAGCGGTGTTTAGTTCATAAAACAGATCAGTGATACGCTAGTGATTTCCATTCAGTAGGTGCTGCTGTATGTAAAGCTTGTACGTCCCGGTCAAGCTAAGATCCAATCTGCAGAGTATAAAAACCAAAACAGCGCAACCCCAGATTCAAATGCGTTTTTTTAATAACAATTCACACGCACAGTAAAACACACTTACTTGAAGTATGTGTCAAACAGGCACAAACAGGCACATAAAAGATCCTCCTAATAGAGGTATGTTGGCCGTACAATTTTAATAATACAGAACAAGATGAAATCAATTGTAGATGTACATGTGAATCCACTTTTGTAGTGTATCTCCTGAAATGTGGATGTAATTTAATCTACATAGGTCGCACAAAAAGAAAAATAAAGAAAAGATTTATTGAACACCTACACAATATCAAAAGAGGTTTTCCCAGTCATAGTGTGTCCAATCACTTCAAAATAATACATGGGAAATCTGAGAGGGGTCTTACTATACAGGTAATCGATTGGATTCCTCCTAATATAGAAAATAGACTTTTAAAATTGAGACAACAAGAGACTCTATGGATACTCTATGGAAACCAAGAGTTTACATCCTAGGGGTCTCAATATTGACCTAGATGTACAAACTTTTTTTATAATTTATTATGTAGTGAATATTAAGTTCTCCTTTTTTCCCCATCATTTTATGTAAATGATTTAATGGATTTTTTATTGTTCTAAAAAAATTATTAATTCATGTTTTAAAATTATTAATTCATAGTTTTAAAATATATTTACCTTTGTTCAAATACTTTTTTTATGTATTCATTTAACCAATTATTATCATCTTTTTAATTGTATAATATAGTGATATTTAAAGACAATGGTTTTATCTGTAGTTTGCAATGTATCTAGGAATTAATAAATTATTAAAGTATTCTATGAATACATTCCGATACGCAATTTCAAGTTGGTTGTACTTTAATTATATTTTGCCATTCTCAATTATATGTTGTGTGGAGGTTTGGCAATTTGAACCAATCCAATGGGTATTTCAACAATTTTAATATCAATTTCTTATATTAGGTTTCTAGCCATTATTATGTTTTTAAATGTGCAGTTTATTGATATTTAAAGACAATGGTTTTATCTTGAGATTGCAATGTATATATGTTTTATCAAAGAATGAATAATTTATTAATTTATTCTATGAATCCATTCCCATATGTAGTTTTGAAGTTGTTTGTATTTCAAATGTATTTGCCATTTGTAATTATTAATTATATGTTATATGGAGGTCTGGCTATTTGAACCAATCAAAGGGGCAAACAGACTTTAAAAGGCACCTCCTATTAACACTAAAGTTATCCCTTGATAAAGTCTGGACAATACCGGAAGAAACACGTTGGATAGCAGTTTTTTTACCATTACTTGGAGCCATAGTCGGATCTCAGGAGGAAGGCGGGATATTCAAACTCACAGTGGCATTCTCTCCGACACTTCAGCCGACGAGTCCTGAATCTAAGACTAATCACGGCCAACATACCTCTTTTAGGAGGATCTTTTATGTGCCTGTTTGACACATACTTCGATGAAGTGGGTTTTTACTGTGAGTGTGAGTTGTTATTAATAAACCGCATTTGAATCTGGGGTTGCGCTGTTTTGTTTTTATATTCTGCAGATTGGGTCTTAGCTTGACCAGGATTTAGAAGCTTTAAATACAGCAGCACCTACTGAATGGAAATTACTAGCGTATCACTGATCTGTTTTATGAACTAAACACTGCTTGGAACATTAAAAAGTACTGATCGTTTGTTTTATTTACAATTTTGCAACTTTGTAACAAAAAACTGATTTTTACTAAGGCTTTTGGAAGTTTCTCTGTGCTCTGTATTGTATAGGGGCTGTTTCTATTATATTAATCATTTTTCTATAAGTCATTTTTAATTTTGTTGATATAAATATTTTGCATATTAATTTGATACACGTCTATTAGGGGTTTATACTAGTAGCGCCAATTTTCTTTTCTTTGCTGATTCTGTTTGTCACTAATAAATCTAGACCCATCTTCTTCAAAAGGAATGGACTTAATATGGCCACCCCTTTTGCTGAAGCCAGTTGTCGTCTTTTGGGCTCATTGCATTTAAACGTTAATTATAAAAAAAATATATAAAATCTTGTTTATTCCGCAGACCAGGTTTTTCTTTTTTTTCTTTTTAGTTTGTATAAATACCCAAATATAAGAAACAGCTGGCAAGCGAATTACAATGTGTGTGTGTAATTTTCTATAGAGAACATGGTAACTGCATGAGTCATTATTTTCCTAAATGTTTCAAATGCACACTTTATTGTTCCTCATTTATCATTGGCTCTATTCCAAAACATAAAAAATATTTGGATTATATTTGTGTTATTTATTTAAAAAAAATAATTATTGAAAATTAGAAAATAAAATTTATATCACTTTGGGCATAAGGAAATAATTAGCAATTTCTAACTTTAAAAATGAGATAAAATATTCAAACTACACAAAATTATGATTTCTCACAGGGTGACAACTCATGTTTACACTTACCCATGGTTCACATTTATTTGAATGCAAGCATTTGTATTGGCTCAAAGAAACAAGGATCTATGCCATAAAATTAACAACACAGGGCTAGATTACGAGTGGAGCAGTACTTAGCACTCCTGCTAGTGTGTAAACTTTGCTAGACGAAGGCTTTTTGCGAGTGTTGGGTAGAGCGCTCTAAAAGCCTAACTTTGAATATCTGGACCTGGTTAACATATTCCCCTGTAGAAAAACAAACACACTGAATTGCCAAATGCGCATACTCGACATGAAATATTCATATTTCACATTTCAATTTTCTTCACATAGAAGAATATGTTCTATTTAATTCATAAATAAATATTTCTATA
>CAJPDP010223967.1:0-10060 GCA_905336975.1 Bombina variegata variegata | reverse complement strand
AAAGTGTCAAATAGTGCCGAACTATCTGTAATGACATAAGCATAGTTCTGTGTTGGATTGAGACCGACGGATCGTATGTTACGTCACAGATTTCAACTTTTGCCGGTCTGTAGGCTTTGATAACTAGGTTGAATCAAGCTCGCAACAATTACGCTGCAGAATTCCAGCGTATTTGCGGTTGACGGCTTGATAAATATCCCCCTATATTGCCAAACGTTTGTGGACACCTGATAACATTTGATATGTGTATATATATATATAATGTGTGTGTGTATATAGTGTTTATATATATATATATATATATATATGTGTGTGTGTGTGTATGACTATGTACTTTTTTTAGTGGGTAGATCTCGTTGAGCTGGTCATTTGAAAAGTAGATCCCAACACAAAAAAGTGTGGTTTCCCCTGCTACAGATATAAAGGTATAGATATGTATTTCACATTAGCAGTATCAGATACAGTATATATATATAATAAAAATGTACACTATTTTCTATGTGTAGAACATAGGAATGTAAAATTAGCGTTTTGCACATCATGTTTCGCAATTTAGATCTTAACGTGGTTGGGTTAACGCACATGAAAACTTAGTAGCAGATTCAGGAAAAATGTGATGAAGCATTTTTTTACAGAAGGGGTGGTGGATTTATGGAACAAATGTCCAAAACAGGAACTGTAAAAGAGTAAAAACATGCCTGAGACATGCCTAAGAAAACAGTAACATGTAATATGGGTAGACTTGATACGCATTTTGGTTCTTATCTACCATCAAATTCTATGTTTCTATGTTAGTATTCTTAAGGAGCGTTATTGAAATATTACATAGAAAATATTTTAAAAATTATTAAATGGGGCGGAGCTTGGCCGCTTAGAGAGATGGCCGCACATTGAAACAGCTCCTAGGCCAATACCACTTGCCCAGATCATTACGGCCACTATAGACGACTAGGGACCCGCTGCAGGGAGAGATAAAACACCTGGATATTCGGAGCCACCCTCAGGGAGCAAACAGACCGCTAACGCTGCTGAAGGGGGGCGCGTAGAAGATTGTAACGATCCTCGCGCCACATCTGAGGCCTACAGAGCGCTGAGTGTGGCTCCACGAGACGCACGGCACTACTCAAGGTGTGAGCACATCACTTAGCAGACAGCACGTGAGCGCACACACAGACCAGCAGCACAGATCTACAGGCCGGTATAGGGCGCACAGAAGCAATACAAACAGGCCCCACAGCAGCGCACCGCTAACAGAGCACACATGTGGCCTTGCCTCCTGTGCTGACGGCCCATACAGAGAAAGCTGGGGAAAGAAGCACTGTTATAACGGATAATCAGAAGGACAGCGCTTCCAAAGCGCAACGAATCTTACACCCAGGTACTGTTGCAGCACGCCATAACTCAGGCGCAAATACAGTCACTCACAATAGTCAGCCTGCCCGGTGAGACACAGACACTACCCCCTCCACAGCATAGTCAATTGGGCAACATTAGCGGACAGGCAGAAACAAGTAATAAAGGCAGTATTGGGGTTAATATGATGAGTAGGGTATTACACATTATATAACCAACTGGCATGCAAAATAATTCCCTGTTGCGGCCCTATTCGTGGACTGTTACTAAACTACCTACCACAAAGCACAATGCCGGGCGCAGATCAAATAAGCCAGAAAGACCACATAATACAAAAACAATGCAACAATATCTAAGGCAGGTGGAGGCCCCTACAACCTCTCCCAATACAGAACATACAGATTGCATACAATCAGAGTCTCTGCCACCAGCTCAGATCAGTAACACATCGGATTATACAAATCTTACTAAAGGGGACCTTAAACTTCTTTGCACGAAAGAAGATATAAGGGAGATGATGACTGAGGTCAAAGGGTGGTATGGAGACATGAAAAAAGATATTATTAAAGTGACGAAGAGAGTATCAACCCTGGAAGAGAGCCACAACACTCTTAAGAACAGTAAAAGGAGATAACAAAGCACCAGAGATAGCAATTGAAAGAGCACACAGGGCTCTGCAAGCTAAACCACCCCCCAAGGCACCCCCGAGAGATGTGGTACTCAAACTACAACATTTTAAAGACAGGGAGGAGATCCTAAAGTGTTCCAGGCAGAAACAAAATCTCACGCATGCCGGAGCAAGGATTCAGATCTTTGCCGATTTGAGCCATGCCACTCTGCAAAAAAGGACAGAGCTCCATCACATAACCTCCGCACTGAGAGATCAAAACATAACGATGGGGATTCCCGGTGAGCATAATTGCAACAAGAGGGGATACCACCGAGGTCTACAAGTCCGCAGAAGACCTCCCTCATTTTTACATAGCCCTGCAATTGACAATACCATCAACGGGACCCAGATCACCTTTTAGAGCAACCACAACTACGCCATCAGACGGGGAACTCTCAAGATCAGCAGCATCGACAAGCGAAGACTTAACTCCACAGCATGGAACAGCCGGCTCTATGCTACATGACAGGGACACTAACTGAAAAAAGGACTATACTCTCCCTGTGGACGGGACTTTTCATAACAATCTGAAGCACATGTATAATGTACATATTTAATATTGTTCATATTTAAAATTGTTTATCTTCCAATAGGCAAGTTGTCTTTGGGATATTTCCCTTGTTGTAGCAACCACTCATTGTAAACTAATGTATTATTTGTTTAGCTGCCTGGATATTGTTTTAGTGGCCTAGGGATCTCAAAAAGAATTTATTTGTAATCAGTTATATTGTTATTCACTTGAAATTGTAACACTTACTGACTGTATTTTTGCCTTAGATATCCAGATAATACACACTAAAGAACACACCTGGGCCCCTTCGGCCCCTATTATAAGCATCTAGTAGCCTGAAATCACAAAATACATATAGAACACCCCCCTTGGCCTGTTCCTCAACTAGCAAGCATAGGGACACCGAACGCACAACCCAACTATTCAAATAGGGAGGGCTGCCACTATGCAAAACAGGTTAATTTATCTGATCCCTATTAATGCAAAGGGGTTAAATAGCCCTGCAAAGAGGTCAATAGCCTTCAGTCAACTCCATAGGGACTCAGGCGACATCATATTAGTGCAAGAAACACATTTTAAAAAAGGGAGGGAACCCAAATTTTTCAGTAGTAGATACAGAACATCTTTCCTAGCATCGGGTGATTCAAAGACAGGAGGGGTGGGTATTTTTCTTAGCAACAAAATGGAATTTCAACCTCAACATGTAGAGAAAGACCCTGGCGGTACATAATAGTTATTGGCCTTCTATTTGCCCAAATGGTCACACTTATCAGCGTGTACCTCCCGAACCAAGAGCAACACCTCCTACTAAAACAGCTAAATTACAAGTTGTTGGAACTAGCTAAAGGCACAGTACTACTTGGGGGCATCTGAATCTACCCTTAGGCACAACCATAGATACATCCAGTAGCAAGTTCAGCACCCCAGCAAGAGTTATTAAGGCAGCAAATGCCCAGTTTAGACTACGAAGACTGCACAACATATGGCGAGACAACAACCCGAGAGCTAGTGATTTTACCTTCTTCTCACACCCCCATCAGGTGTACACGAGGATTGACTTCCTCGTGACTGACCAAGCAGGGCTCTCAAGGGTACGGACTCTTCCACTCACATGGTCAGATCACGCACCGGTGCAGTGTAATTTAGACTGGTCCGACACCCCTGTTCTCCCGTTCCTGTGGAAACTTGATGAGCAGATCCTCGACCACCCACTAATTAAGATAGATGTGGACTCTACCCTGAAACATTATTTTAGGGAGAATAGAGCAGCAGACACATTCACTGCAACAGCTTGGGAGGCACATAAGTGTGTTATCAGGGGAGAATTTATAAAACATAAAGCCAGGAAAAATAAATCCAATAGGCAATTCCTCAATTCCACTCTGGCGCAGATCAGATACTGGGAGGGGGAACATAAAAAAAACCTGACTTTAACTACAATCACAAAATCCCTACAGCAGGTTAGAAAGGATTTACATAACTACCTCCTACAAAAATATCAACAGAAATCTGCAATGCTGCAACAGAAATATTTTGACACTAATGATAAGGCAGGCACTTCTTTGGCACAAGCTATCAAACGTAGGCAGTTAAACTCGCACATATATAACATTCTGGACGAGACTGGTAATACTCACAGAGACAGCGCAGCTATAGCGGAGACTCTGAGGAAATATTATGAAAAACTGTACTACCTAGACAACAAAAGCGAGCAAATAGACATTGACAGGTTTTTATCCGACATCCGAGTACCCACACTCTCAACAGAGGACTCCAAATCCTTAGACTCCCAGATCCCTACTGAAGAACTTAGGAAGGCGATCCTAAGCATGCCAAACGGGAAAAGTCCAGTCCATGACGGGCTTGGAATAAAATATTACATTCTTAAATCATGTCTTAGCCCCACCTCACCTCATTATTTAACTCACTACTCACAGAAGGAGGTTTTCCAGAACACATGCTGATGGCACACATCTCAGTACTGCCTAAGCCGGGTAAGTCACCAGATAGGCCTGATCATTTTCGGCCTATCTCACTCCTCAACTCCGATATAAAAATCTACGTGAAGGTCTTGGCCACTAGAATCAACAAATATCTACCTAGTCTAATACACCCAGACCAGGGGGGCTTTGTACCGGGTAGGGAAGCAGGGGACAACACCTTGAAGGTCCTGCAACTCATTACTCACGCCCAGAGAAAGGAGCTGCCAGTGGCCCTAGTATCAACAGACGCGGAAAACGTGTTTGACAGGGTCTACTGGCGGTTCTTAAAGGGGACACTAAGCTATATGAAGTTTAGTGATAACTTTATAAACCGAATTTTCGCACTATATAGCAACCTACAGCACAGGTCAAGGTTAACAACCTTTTATCCGACAAATTCATAACACAAAACGGAACACGCAAGGGATACCCCCTGTCCCCGGTTCTGTTCGCCCTAGTAATGGAAATGTTGGCAAAATAAATACGAGGGTGCACGCATGTCACAGGAGTTACGGTGCTCCCATACCCAGCGCAAGGCCTGCTACGGCTGCCTTTTATGGCGAGGTAAAAATGGAGTAAGATTTCTCCATTTTCGTCATGTAAGTCCTTGCGCTTGATATTGGATACCGATTTATGACGCGGTCCCAGGTTAGCTTATGGGAGTAAAAATTGCATGCGACGGGTGAAATATACGTGCCGCATTTATATGCGGCGCTGTATATAGGATACCAAACCCGCGCAAAAAACGGCGTTGCAGGCTTTTGCGGGCGACGCCGCATATGTAATGGGGCCCCAGGAGTCTAGCTACAAATACCTATCAAGGTGGTATCTTACACCAAGCAGACTGCAACAATATACAAGACAGCTAGTGTGAAGTGCTGGAGAGTGTGTGGAGGAGAGGGCACTCTAGTACACATCTGGTGGGATTGCCCTAGACTGGATACATATTGGGTGGAAGTCTTATCGCACACCACTAGACTAGTAGGAAAAACAATTCTTAATGACCCTAAAATACTTCTTTACTTAAATCTCCCCAAAATTGAAAGCAGAGCTCTTAGAGCATTGATGGTTATCTTGTTAAACAGTGCAAAACTTCTGATTCCTCGGAAATGGAAGACAAGAGATATCCCCGGGGTGGGGGAATGGGTTAACCAGGTAGATACTCTGATACAACTGGAAAGGTACCATCATATGCATATGGGGACATTGGAACTTCATGAACACATGCTAAATGAATGGTCACAATACAGGAAAAGAATTGTATAATTCAGACACTAGTTTGGGGATAGCAAGACGCCAGTCAGAACTCCTCCTCACCCTGACCATGACCCCGTTATTCCTCACTTTCATAACACTCACCAAAAAGGGTGGGGGTAGATTCATTAAAAAAATCATTAAAAAACACCTTACAACCCACTTATTAACCACCACACTCAGGACATAACATGGGTTAAGAACTGTTCAATGCATGCTTTGTGTGTTCGTCTTTATTGGGCTAACTGCCACTCATTTTTCTGGATATCTGTTGTTACAAAATGTTATCAATCAGTTAAGACTAGATGCGGCTGTTAAGCCTAATACTAAGACATGGGTTTGCTCATGTATATGGACTAAAACAACCTAGATACCCACTGTATTACCACTTTTCCTTTGCTATCAGATGCATAGGGGACTCCCATAAGAAAAAGATGTAAATTAGAAGACTGTTAAACCTGTTCTTACAAAACAATCTCTTAGTTAGGACATTGACCCTTGTTGAAATGTTTTTTATTTTCATATCCCCTGAGATGTATTTCTTATTGTATGTCTTCAATAAAAATATTATACTTTATTTAAAGATATATTCTATGGATTATTTTTAATATTTTACAGTATGTTTAATATTTTTCAATAATTTATATTAATTTTTTTAAATATTTTATATGTAATATTTCAATAACAAGTTTTCCTGTGCGCTAAACCCCACCATGTTAAGATCTAAACTGTGAAACACAATCCTCAAAATCCATATTTAAAATAATGTACCTTTTATTATTAAATACATATTTCTATATATATCTGATACTGTTCATGTAAAATACATATCTATACCTTTATATCTATAGGAAAATAGATATGCAGGTATAGGTATATACGGATATACTATATATACAGAAATATTTATTTAAGAATAAAAAGGATATTTTCCTGTAAGTGAAGAACATTGGAATATGAAATATATACATCAATACATAGATACATGTGCATACATATATAGACATATATATACAGTGCAGATGCAACTCTGCTAACCAAATTTTCATTCTGAATTGCTCCCTCTTGCTTCTATTCTAATTAGGTGTCACAGAGATCACAGCTGCTGCCCATGGCAACATTCACCCTTTCTCTCTTAGTACACACACAGTTCTTGACATGACAAATGTCAGCACTATTTATTTTTTTAAAGACTGTTTAAAGTATATTAAACTAGCAATGATGTAGCCATTTTCCTTGCACAGTAGTTTGATACACATATGTGTGTGTTTAGGGCCGGCTCTATAATTGGGCCAAATAGGACCAAGGGACCCAGGCAGCACTTGACAGGAGCAATACATATGGAGAACACATTCTAGATAACAGTGTTTTTTTAAAAGAGAAATTAGTCTTATATGGTGCTCATCTGCATTTTCTTCTGAACTTTAATCTTTAAGATAACTGACTCTGGTTGGGTTGGACTGTAGTAGGCGGAAAGTTGAGGGGAAGCAAAATGCCTTGACACAATCCTGTGTGTGTTAGTGATAATAAGAGTTAGTTTCTCACAGAGCTATGCAATACTGTGACCGGTATATATGTGTTGGATACATCTGAGGGCGGGGCTTTATTTAAAGGGGAGGGGTCCACTTTCAAAATTCACCAGCCGCCACTGGAGGCTATATTGTTATGTTGCATGCTTCTAGCAAATTATTCAAAGCTTTAGTTTGCTTTTAGAAATAATATTGCTGGTAAGTTGTTTTTTTGTTTTTTTTTATTGAGGTTTTCAACAAGTACAATAATATAATCATGTACATCAAGCATTAGGGGTGACATATTGCTGATTGTTACAATGTGAAGATATCTTAACAGTAACATTTTTAGAACAGCATAAATGTTATAGTACATATTAAAGTCAAGACATTAAAGTATAATTTCCTCCAATTACACAAGGAGCCTCCCGTGGCCCCTGAAAGGTTTTAAACGCTATAGAGGAGGGATTCTTTCCTATGTATGAGTAATATGGTGGAATATGTAGGTATGTTGCGTTAGATTCGAAAACTAAAACTTGACTTGTAAAAAAAAAAAGGTACCAAACAGTCTTGCTAAGTTAGGAAGGGAAAATAATGTCAATATAATGTTGTACTGTAAGGTTTACTCAGGAGGAAAGTAGTTAGAGTGCAGCATGGACAAGATAAACCGCATAGTTAACCCTCCTAATTTAGGAGGTTTATTATGTGGGGCGGGGTAGGAGGTGGTAATTTGAGTGTGAAGAGCAAAATATATCAAAGAATTGTGCCTCCCTAAAAAGGCAGAGGAAGCTGTGGTATCATGGCATAAGGTAAACAAGCTTTAATAAAACAAAGCGCCACAGCTATGTAGAGAGTCCCGTGAGCTCATGGGTTACAAGTGGATACTTAAAAATGAGCTAATTGCATGGTGGGCCGATGTTATACCTGGCATAGCAGAGCCTAAGAATCTAGGTTGATAAATTTGACTTGTGTTATGTATTATTATTCTGATGAGGGAGACTATACATAATAGCCATAACGCAGGTCCAGTCTGCGCTAAAGAACATGTCTAATACTTAGGATGAAAGCTGCGCGTCATGGTATAGCAATGGCCGTAGCTACAGGTTATGAGCTCCGCACACAATATCACATGTTAGAAAAAAATAGAGAATCCAATATATGTATACATGTACGCTATCCGTTCTTTTACTATACTTTCTCATCTATGGCATCACATTAGGCTTTAATAATAAACAAAAATCTGGAGCTATCTGTAAGGGCATAATCGCATATCTTATTAGTAATTGGTAGTATTCCCCAGCTGACTGTGAGGTCCCCAATCCGAATGTATTCTACCTATCATGACTATAAATATAAAAGTGAAGGGGCTCAAGCATCTCGACTGCGGACATCCAAGCCCCAAGGAACATTCAGAATAGTAGGGGACATCATGTCAAACGTCATTTTGGTCAGCAGTGTCTATTGTCTATGTAGGTGGAGTAGGGAAATAGATATGCATAAAAGACATTGGAGGACAGTTAGCTGGACCCTAGGTGATACCATACTACGCATTTTATGCTGGGCTACACAGATGACATCCAGGGGAAGCTCTTATAACCAATATCTTTCATAATATACAGACATTTGGAAACCGGGTATGATAGATACCATGTCTGTCACTCAAAATATGTATAGACTCAGCATATATTCTTACAGGGATAGGCCCACAGCACCCATGCCAAACAACTAAATTATAAACTAGCGATGCTTCCTCCATGGTGATGCTGTGATAACTAACAGTAACTAGAAGATTACATGAACATTGTGTAAGTTACAACTTTAATACCAGTGATTGCTGTGTGGAGAACTATGGTAGGGTTCACATGTGTGTCAGTTTATTCCCATGCCATATTGTAGCAACATTTCTATGACACATAAGAAAGTTATTGTATTTAGCCCATACCAGCTCTCTCAAATGGAAAACCAGTGTCCAGCTGAAGTGAACCTCCAGGATCCCACTGAAAGTGTAACCAATCTGCACAAAAGATGTCAGGGGGCTTGAAGATTGGGAAAGAGCAAGGAATTTGTGGCCATCTAACAAAGGGAATTATACCAATAAGCGCAGGGTGATAACACCAAACTCCTGAAAATACCTATGAATCCCTAAATAGGCAGAAATGGAATAACAGAAAAAAGAAAGATCAGGAGCGCTACAGCTAAAGGTGATTATACACAAAATAAATAGGGTCATTCACAAATATAATCAATAAGGGCAAATAAGGTGTCTAAAATTAAGCATAAATTTATTTTACAATGAGTAATGATATTAAAAAAACGGACGTCTCCGTAAATAAAAGGTTAGGTTGCCACCATATAAAATAACAGACTTTTCTTGCAGAAAATAGTTTGTGGTGTCAGTACAGACAGTCCAATTTGACATTCGATTTATCCAAACAGGTGTTAGTTTGCTAGCAAACAATGGCTTAACCCGAACTGTGTCCACTCGGTATCCTCCGTGAATGGATTACGGCCGTTTGCGTAATGATGTCACTTGTATAGGCGCTGTCCCAAGCGGGTCTTCTGATTGGTTTAGGTTCGGGATCAGCTCGTAGCGATAATAGTTGGCTCTCTCAGCTGTGGTATAGCGATCATCCAGCGGGTAGTACCTGCTCTTAGTGCCAAATAGCACGCAGGGTACAGAGATGAGAACTATAGATGAAAGTAATGTCTGGTATTATCCAATAAAAAGTTCAGAGAAATAGTTGCAAATTATTTAGAAATAGCTAACTGTGTTAGCGATATT
>CAJPDP010223954.1:0-13425 GCA_905336975.1 Bombina variegata variegata | reverse complement strand
CTATCTATAATTGTGTGCTTTAACCCCGTGCTTAACATTGCACTAATCACAATTGGTGGTAAAGTAAATAGCACTTTTATTATGTTCACTGCGATTTTTAAGATCATATTTGTCTTTTAATATGCTCTGCTAAGGAAACTGTCATATTTTATACATTGTAAATATTGTATGCTCATTAATATTTGTTTAACACTTAACGGTTTTACAGTTTTGCTATTTAAATAAGCAGTGTGAAGACATTTGTTTATATAGCGATACTTGTTTCTACTGCTACATTTTATCAACTGTACACTATTGGTAACAATATATTCATTCCTGAATATTATTATTATTTTATATTAATATTATTAGTCAGACACACAAAGCGCCCATCATATTCTACTACTTCTTGTATAATCATATCTTTCAGTTCTTATTGAGGTTGGGGGGTTTTTGGGGACCCAACAACCCCAATAGGTAGTTTGTGGCAGCACTGTGTTTAGTATAGTCTCATTAGACTTTTCTGCCGAGGCGAGCACCTTTTTTGCGCCTTTTTCACAACTCCTTTTTTTAAATATATATATATATAAAACATACATGCTGTTCCTTTTCAAAAAGTTTGCTAATTTACATTTAATTCTACTTTAAAGGGACAGTAAAGTTAAAATTAAACTTAAATGGATTGGATAGATTTAAACAACTTTCCAATTTATTTCTATTATCCTATTTCGCTTAGCTCTCTTGGTATCCTTTGTTAGCGTAATCCTAGGGGTATGATATTCAAAACCTTGACACTCAGGTGAGATATTATACCAAGTCTTGTTCGTACGGCAAGGCCCTTTAAAAAAAATTTAGAAACACAAATTTTATCTTAAGAAATGTCTATGTTGCTATGTAGTTTATGTTGCTATGTGAAACAGAGACTCCTACTTTACAATACAAGGTCTTAAAAAAATTCAAAAAGATTTTGGGCGAGATTACAAGTGCTGCGGAAAATCTTAATTTTTCGCTAGCAAAAACACTGCTAGCGAAATGATTTTTGTGCTTCTCAGGATCCTCTCGTATTACAAATTGAAAAAAAACATAATTTTGCACTAGCGGTAGCCTGAGAAGCAAAAATTGCTAGCAGAGTTTTCTTGTGCGCGTGCATATGTTCCCTCATAGAAATCAATGGAGAAAGAAAAGTGGAAAAAACACCCTACTCGTGAAAAACTACAACATTTTTTTGAAAAAAGCTTAGCACCCTACCATAAGCACCGAGCCTAATAACCCCTAATCTGCCACCCCCCTACATCGCCAACCCTAAATAAAATGATTAACCCCTAAACTGCCATGTTTAGATGTTAATTACTTTGTGGTGGGATGAAGGTTTAGGGGTTAATAGTTTAATTAATTAGTTTGCGATATGGGGGTAAGGCGGTTTAGGGGTTAATAGTTTAGTTAGTTTGCGATGCGGGGGGGGGGTGGCAGTATAGGGGTTAATAGTTTTATTTTGGGTTGGCGATGTGGGGGATGGCAGTTTAGGGGTTAATAGTGTAGTTTATGGGTGTAAGTGTAGATTATAATGTATTTTTGTTGTGTTTTGTGCAACATTTTATTTTCTTAAAACAGTTTACCAGAGCTCGCGGTATGGATTGAAGCGGAAAAGGCTGTTTCGCTGGCGCAATCACAATTGCTCCCGACTTGTAATTTCAATGGAAGAAAAATCTGTTGCACCTCACTTGTAATCTAGCCCTTTGTGTGATCTCTCTCTATGCTGGCGAGATTGTGAATATCAGGCCCCGGGTGAGATCAAACGTGTGCATGTGTCTCTAGCCATCTGGCAGCAGTGTTTTCAACAATGTTTATAGCAGTTTTATAAATAGTCTCAAACACTGCTGCATACACTGCTGTAGAGACGTGCACACTCCTAAGCTCCTTTCAACCTACCTAGGTTTACTCTTCAACAAAGAATATCAAGAGAATATAACAAATTAGATAACAGAAGTAAATTAAAAAGTTTTTCTTAAAACTGTACTCTGTCTGAATCATGAATGTTTCATTTTGACTTTACTGTCCTTTTAAAGGAACAGTGTATTGGGATTTTTTTCTCTTCGTGTTCCCAATGATCCATTTTATCTGCTTGAGTGTATTACATTGTTTACAAGATTTCTCATATACCTTGATTTTATCATTTGAAATAGCTGCTTTTGCCTGTAGCTCTAAATATGTTGACAATTTCAATATTTATAGAAAAGTTATGCAAACAAGAATGTTTAGTGGTAATTACACACCCATTGGGTGGTTACCAGAGAGATATTAAAATGTTTATTTTCCATTGTTCTCTATAAAGGGATATGAAACCCCCCAAAATAGTATTTTGTGATTCAGATAGCGCATGCCATTTTAAAAAAAGTTTCCAATTTACTTCTATTATCAAATAGCTAACATTTAGGTTTGGATCTATACCTTAAAGGGGAAGTGAGAGTAGGCGGTCACAGATATGCAATACCAACATCAAACATAATGTCCCCATTACTAGGGGGGGGACCATTCTAGACATAGTTAATAGCAATCAACTCACAACTCAACAATATACCAAACCTAGCGGTATACTAACACAGTCAAAATAAACAGTAAACTAAGTTTTCCTGGATATGAATCCAGTTTTCACGTGTCTCAGTAAGCAAGTTTCTTATCTCAATAGGTAGACTTCTGCCTTCAGGTAATTCTCCATAACTGTGAGACCTGCAAAAGGGAGAGAAAAAGAGAGCCATCATACATTGCAAGAAAAAAGAAAGATACTGGTTGGAGGTTGGATCATGGTTGGTTTGGAAGTAGTAGCTGTAGAAGAGTGTCTCTTGTGATTTTAAAGGGGTCTCTGAGCTAGAGGTTGCCATTCAAGTGCTGAAGCATGTAGTAGCTGAGAAGATGATTAGCTGGTAGATGTTGGGGCAGTCACTGGCAAGAGATCCCATCTTTGCAGAAGTTCTCTGGCTTGTTGAATATTAGAACCTACATATTGTTGGCTATCTTTGGTTATGAATAGTCACACTGGAAAGCCCAATCTGTACTTAATTCCTCTGTCTCTCAGGATCCTTGTGCAGAATTGAAAGTTTCTACGCAGTTGGAGAGTATGAGGTGATAGGTCAGGAAAAATTTGTGGCTCTGCAAATCTATCAGTGATGGTTCCTTCTTTTGAAATGGCCCGAAGGAGCTTCTCTCTGAACGTATAGTAGTGAAGGCGGACTATTACATCCCTGGGTTAATCCTCGTCCAAGGCTCTCGGTTTCAGGGCTCTGTGTGCTTTTTCTGTCAGGGTTTCATTGTCAATAGTGGGTCCCAGCACTGATTTGAATAGATCTTGTAGATTGTCCCCCAGGTCTTGAGGTGATACTGTCTCAGGGACACCTCTGATCCTTACGTTATTGCACCAAGATCTATCCTCCAAGTCGGCTAATTTCGATTTAAGATCAGAGATTTGATTTGCTAGGTTCTGGGAGTAACCCAGGAGGTTTGAGTGGTCCTCTATAAGATCCTCCTGCTTGTGTTCAAGAGTATCTGTCAATTTGCCTATTGCGGCAATGTCTCTTTTGAGGTCTGCGTGTGCTTTGTCAAACTTTTTAGATAAAGATTCATGATGGGCAGCCAGGAGTGACTTTAAAGAGTCAATGCTTTCTTGGCTTTCATCCTCAGAGGAGGTATGGGTGGTTATCATCGGCTGCTGAAAGTGGTCTGCAACCGTGTGTTTCAGAGTGGAGGAGTTTTTCTGCTTTTTCCTGAAAGATTGAGACATCTTAACGCCACAGAGGATTAGGTGAGACAGTGAGTACTTCAAATTATTTGCAGAGTAATAGGAGGGAGACTGCGTTGTCTAGGTATAGGCTTAAGATGTTAGGGCTGACGGGGTTGAGGCATGTATTAGGGGTCTTCACATGCTTTGGTGTGGGCTGTTTACCTGCAGAGAATTAGGTCAAAGCATAAGCTACCAGGGCCTTCTCAAAGGGACGTACCCATTTAGGGAGGCAGAAGGAGAGGGTGCTTGGTCAATACCCACTAGGGGCGAGTATATGGGAAGGGGTGTGACAGGCCTAGTGTTGACTATAATATGAGCTTAAGTCCGACTGTACCAGATAAATAGTCCTCTGTAGGACGTGCGCCAGGGGAGGAGGTCTCCACTCAGATCATCTAATAGACTGTAAGGCTCTGTGTAGGTTTAACTCCAGCCGGTAAATCCAACCTGACTAACTGTGCAACTGTGGTGCAGGCTTAAATGCTATGTACGGGACTTATGGCTGGCACACTATGATGTCTAGTAAGACTGTAGTGATTCAAACCCTTATGTACAGGCTGGCGTTGGTACTCACGTCCGGCTGTGGCCTACAGGTAAGGTGGCAGTTTGCGCCAATCACTGGCGCCTTGGCGTGGTACTATTGTAAGGATGTGGGTGGTTAATTTAGGTATGAGCAGAGGTGAGCCTTCAGTGGGGCTAATAGAATTGCCTACCTCCATGAGAGGTCCGTTGGATGAGAGGAGGGTCGCGTCCGCCACAGGCATTAGCAGTGTCAGCCTACTCAAACCTATAGGGCAGCAGTTCTGGCCTTGTCGGCTCTCTACCCCGCTCTATTGGGGTCAATTCAGGTTCCGAGCGTACTACGATAGTGTGGGATGATTGGCTTCCTCGCCTCAGGTGTGTGGTAGGCCCGAAGTAGTTGTGACCTTTAGTCCAGATTCCGATTGCATGCAGTGTTGAGAGCACAGCGATCCGCTGCAGCAAGTTTTGTAACGCATTGGAGCAGGTAAAAATGTAGGTTTGGAAAATGTATTGCCTATTTATAGGCACTCTGGCACAGAGCTGTTATGGAGTGCGTCTATTCCCATCGCCAGTTGGCTCCGCCCCCTTCCAATTTACTTATATTATCAAATATACTTTGTTCCCATGATATTTTGTTTTGAAGATTTACCTAGTCAACTGGAGCACTACATGGCAGAAAATAGTTCTACTATCTAGTGCTCTTGCAAATGGATAACATTCTTGCAAAGCTGCTGCTATATAGTGCTCCAGAAATGGGCCGGCTCCTAAGCATATGTCCCTGCTTTTTAACAAAAGATACCAAGAGAATAAAGAATAATTGATAATAAAACTAAATTAGAAAGTAGTTTAAAATCACATGCTTTATCTGAATCATGAAATAAAAATGTTGGGTGGGTAGCAATAGCCAGTCACTTGTAATGGCAGGTTATTTATGGAGGGCCTACAAATGGGTGAATTTGCCAGTTAGTGGGCGGGCACACGCGCAATAAATTAGTGCTTCACTTGTAATCTAGCCCAATATTTTTTTCATTTTTCAACTGGGTTTAGAAGTAAGATTCTAATCTATATCTAAACTGTGCAGGTTATGAGCTACTAGATGGAAATAAGCTTTCAGATAAATATGACAGAAAAGCACATCCTCACTTTGCAGCTTTTGCAGCTTCTATTTCCTGCTCATGTATCATAAAAGGGAATTACCAGACTATTTATCTGGTGTCCTAAAGGTCAGGAATTCTTATCATTTATTCTTGCACATGACAGTTAATGAGTGATTAAACCTTAACAGCAGCATTGTGTGATAAATGTGGGTCAGTGACAGTAATATAGATTACCTTTTTCCTCCTCTCACCCATAGAGGATGTCATAGATGTTTCATACTTAAAGTGATAGTAAACACCTTTAGATTTTAATGTAACATTTTAGTTATGTATAATAAAACAACAAAGTAGCATGCTTTCATTATTTATTTTGTCCACATTTCATGTAATTTAGTTCTTAAAATTATGACCTCAAATTTTCTGAACTTGAAAAACACACTGCTACATATTTATCCTATTGGTTTGTCAGATAAGAGCACACTGACTCAAAATGACAACCTATACAGGTCAGTTTGTGTATCCCATACATTCCAACATCTGGCAGATGTGGGAGGTTAAGAGTTTGTGGCCCACCAGTATTTAGGGGGTGGGGCAGCACATGAGAGGTTCAGTGTTACGGGTGGTTTGTGGTTGTGTCTGGAGGTCTGTGAGGTTCCCAAGGTGGTCAGTGGGCGTGTCTGGGTGTGATTGGGGTGATCTCAGTCAGTAACTTAAAACTAGGACACATACAATCCCATATAATAACAAGAAATGTTACCAGTAAAATAATGTTGTGTAGTAAAAAATAAAAAAAAAACTTTTCTGTGTACTTTAATTATTTTTTGCCCACTTTCCTATAGTTTAACTCTTAAAATGATGGGTGCCTCCATGTTGAAACCTAGGTTTCCCTAGCTAATCTGTTCTGCTGAAAACAATTAGGAATAGATGCAATTTGTAAACAATGTATGTGTGTTCAAAATAAGTATGTTAAGGTACTTTAAAGGGACACTAAACCCCTTGTAATTACAAAACAATTTTGTCTTGCTGTAGAATAATATATTAGCCATGTTTGCTGCATTTATTTTTTAATAACTAAACTCCACCAACCATTTGCCTTATTTATAGGAGCCAATCCAGGTTTTAGTCTGCAGACAACAAGGTTAGATTGCTTGTTTAAAATGCTTTGTTTTGCAGTTGTTAACAGTTAAACCAATTAGGGAATATGTAGCAGTGTGCTTTTACAGCTAAGAAAATCTACAATTTCCAGAGCTTAATTACATGAAAGGGGGCAAACTAAATAATAAAAATACTGTATATTGCAAAGTTGGTTTACTATGCATAACTAAACGTTTTATATTACAATCTCAAGGTGTTTACTGTTGATTTAAAACCTGTTGCATAATTATCTTAACATTGCTAAATTCCACCACAGCCATTATTTGCACACGTTATCTATTCCTAATTATTCTCAGAAGATTAGATTAGATGAGGGAAACCTAGGTTTCAACATAGTGACACCCATTCTTTTACAGAAACAAAAGTGCTTCATAAAAATTAAAACATTCAATTTATTTCTTCATTTTTTAAGGATGGCCAACTTGCGGCCCATGGGATACATGTGGCCCTCTGCACCCATTTTTGTGGCCCCTGAAAGAAGCTGAACAAAGAATTTTGCCATATTTTTTTTTTAGCCCTGAAAGATGTGGAACTTAAAATGTGTGCTTTGGGGACTTCTGGAGGATGACAAGCAAGGAGGCAAATAGAGGATATCCTGCAACTTCACCTAAATCTGGCCCATGCCACTGGATATTTTTTAGGAAATATATAATTATTATTATAATATATTCGATTTGTTTGTTTTATGGCCATACATTTATATGTGGCCCTTAAGGCTTCTAAATATTAATCTATGGCCCCCATGTGTTTTAAAAATAAAGAGATATATCACATTCCTTTAGAAAAGCTTACTAAATGATTTAGCTACAAAAATCCCCATCCCCTGAAAAATTTAGAAAAATCCTTTTTCTAAAAGATTGTGATCGACCCCATATTTTTAAAATATGCACCTGTTTGTTATACTCAGGCTAATCTTTGCTTTAAATACATCATTATGTCCCTGAAAAACAGAATGATATATTTTATTTTTGTATCAAACTGCTGCTACATTTTATGCTCACTTTTTTAATAGGCCCTGGGTGTGGCCTAAATCTTTTGGGACTCCATGCTAACTGGTGGGCAGTGGCTATTCTAGGCAGGTACTGGAGTACCTTCCAATATCACAGGTGTAAGCCCCCTTAACTTGTATGGTAATGCCTTCATCTAAATGCCTAGTGTGCTATGCAGAGGGCAGCAGTTTATGCTTAACTAAAGTTAAAGTAATACTAGTGCTACTGCTGAAAAAAAACAGAAGCAAAAAAAAAGTTGTTTTTCTTTAAATGTATTTATTTTTTACATGGTAAGGATTAACCAGGAACAAAAGTGAAGCTTACACAGGTATTAACTGCTGGATATAATTATTGAATAGTGTAAATTTGAACTTCTAAGCCCTATCTTACCAGAATAATCTGAAAATAACTACATTTGAAATGTTGAACCCTCTTTTAACCTGCAGAAAAGCCTTTTGTACCTTTAAAGTAACCATTTTAATAGCATCATTATTTCCTTTGTTTATTTGTTAAAGGGGCGCTCCTTTTTCATTTTGACATGGATGTTTACAGAAATTATGCCAATGGTTAACACACAGAGCTTACTAAGTAAGAGGTATGGCAGGATATATACCATTATCTATAAAATGCCAACGTTTATTGAAGCCATATACTTAATATGAGTAGAACTGTGACTTTCATAAGAGATCAGAAAACGTACTAGAATGTCATATATGTGCTGATTTTAACATATGGTTTATTTATTTTTGTTAAGCGTTTCTAAACTTTTGAAGTGAATGCAACTTTGAGAGTTGAATGTTCACATAGGGAGCAGAGGAAATCTGCTTCTGTTTGACAACTGTTCATAGGATTGTTTTAAAACAAAGAGGAAAATGTGCAAACTAGAAAGGACACAGTGATCTTGACTTCTGCCAACTGTGTATTTCTTTGTTTCCTGTTTTATTAATGAAATCATGTAACTCTACCAGGAGCTCCAATGTGCAAAAACTTACTTAAAATAGAGGGACATAGAACTAAAAAAAAAATGGATTAGTGCATTTTATTTTCGCACTGTTGCTACAAGATGTGTGCATTTATCAGCTTTGTTAGCTGCTGAAGATAAAAGAAGGCATCCGTGGCCTTCGGCTCTTTACTGAGCCATATTTATTCTTGTGAAAGTGCAAAATAATAAGATCTGTGCAAATCCAGATCTTAGTGTGTGGAACTTTCACAAGAAGAAATCTGTCTGTGAAAAGAGCTGAAGGCCGTGAGCAGCCACCTTTTTCCGCATTCGACAGCTAACAAAGGTGACAAATACACATGAATAGTTGCTAGCATGTGTTTAACCTCCCCTCTGTCCCTAATCGTGCAAGATTGCCACAGATTGGGAGGTCCAGTCTACTTCCCGCCCGCGGCCCACAGCTTCTCTGCAAATATCCCAGGTCCACCCAGGACACACCCTAGCAACAGCATGATATGCATCAGCCCAGCCCATGACTCTGCCCTCCTGTCAGGGTTCCACAAAATGCAGAGGATTCACCTTCCACAAATTTCCACAAAGGGGTTAAACTCACAGTAAAATTACTGTTTAGGACTAACAGAGCACTGCTGGTCCTAAGCAAATTCCACATTGAGTCATGAGACTAGTGCTACTGATTGGATTAGCAGCGTTTTTCTTAACTCGGGATCAGCAGTGCTCTTAGAGTCCTTAGAGGTATTTCTACTGTGTGTTAAAATGACATGATCTAATGGATTATTGCATGCAATTTTTTTTTTTTTACAATAATGGCCCTTTAATTAAAGAATATGAAACCCCAATTTTTTCTTTCTAATTTACTATTATCAATGTTTCTTCATTCTCTTGGTATCTTTTGTAGAAAAGCAATATGCCTAGAAGCTTTCGCATTTCTGGTGCACTATACGGCAGCAGTTTTGCAAGAATGTTATCCATTTGCAAGAGCACTAGATGGCAGCATTATTTCCTACTTAGGTATCTCTTCAACAAAGAATATCATGGGAACGAAGCAAATTTGATAATAGAAGTAAATTGGAAACTTTTTGTAAATGGTATGTTCTGTCTAAATCACAATAGAAACTGTTTTGGGTTTCCTATCCCTTTAACTATTGTTGGTGACTTCCTAATTTAAGGTCGTTTTTTTCACCTAACCATTAATATACATTTATGATGTATGCAACTAAAGTCACGCGAAAACCAAGGCAAATATTAAAACAAGCTTTCCAGTTAACTTATCTTAAAAAAAAATGTACCTCTTTCTCTCTTTTCAAAGTATACTGAGGTAGGCTCAAGAGAGTGTGCACGTGTCTTAAGCACTATATGGCAGCGGTGTTTGCAACAATGCTTGCAATAATGTTACACATATCCATAGCCTTTTCTTCTGCTGTGCTTGCGCGCATGCATGTGTGTGTGCCGGGTTCATATATACAGCACTAATATAGGGCCTGATTACAAGAGCAGCGGTATTTAACGCTCCTGCTCCAGCGCTATCTCTGCTAGAAGTAATTTTTGGTGCATGTTGGGTAGTGCTCGTATTACAGGTTGAAAGTAAAATGTTTTCGCTCCCATGATAACCTGACACGCGTAAAAAGCCAATATTAGAATATTGCACGCCTGTTAGCGTATTCTCCCATAGAAATGAATGGAGCAAAAAAGGTGGAAAAAACACCCTACTCGTGCGAAAGCCTGATCGCATATTCTCAATTGCGCTACCCCAACATAAAAATGTAAATATTTCCCATTCCAATGTTCTTTAATACAGCAGAATATGTTCTATTTTTTCATAAATAAATATTTCTTTATATATCTGATGGTATTTTGGTAAAATATATATCTATACCTATATGTATAGATGATTATATATAGATTATGATATACCGTATACATAGGAATATCTCATTAAAAATACAAAGAACATAATCTGCTATGTGCAGAACACTGGAATGTGAAATATTTACAGTAAATACATAGTTAAAACCTTTATTAAATATGAATATTGCATAAATATGCTTTTTATATGTTTTCATCTACTTGACAGCAAAGGGCTTGACTCCATTTTACTTATATATGTCTATTTATGAATACATATTAATTTATGTGTTTATATGTGTATAAATGTCTGTAAATACACATATAAATACATATATACACACACATATAAACACACACACAAATATATATAGACATGTACATACTTAGACATATTTAGACATGTATATGTATGTATTTCAATGTTAAACTTTCCTTTGCCTGCCTTTTTTTCTCCAACACCTCAGATCTTATATATTTGTGCCCTTATAACTTTTTTGTGGAATTTTTAAAAAATATGTTTATTAGATAGTGTTATTATGAGTGTAACTGTATTTTTAAATGTATTTTTGTTATATTTTGTGACATTTTTTTGTTTCACGAAACAGTTAATCAGAGCTCCAAAGAAGTGGTAATCATTCTAGCATATATCCCGATTGCGCTCATGCGTTTGGATTTACTTTCAACTTGTAATATGAATGCTAAACCCGACATGTGCAAACACCTACGATAAACACCTTTTCACTTGCGCGTAACTGTTAGTGCGCAAACTCTAGCCCATAGAGTTTAAAAATTCAGCCATTTTCTTCTTTTGTTTTGTATTCTGGGGCTGTATTAATGATATCTATGTCCCTAGAAATCTTCTTTTCCTGTTAATGCAATAATGTTGTACAAAATATTTATATTATAATATGCAACAGCTACAGCTAAAACTATATAAAACCATGTAGTATCAGCTTCACAATTACAATGTGTAATGAAAATAACTTCACAGTTTTCAAAACTTACTTTTATTTTGTTACATTTTAGGCATAAGAGTCTTTGCTACATACAGGCAGTAAACAAGTTAAACACTTGATACTTATAAAATCTTAAATTGAAGGTAAGTCCGATATTGCGGACCATGTGGGACCATGTGGGCTGCACATTGATAAATGCTGAGGTGTCAATCAACCCGATCGTATTCGATCGGGTTGATTTCTGGCGATGTCTGTCCACTGCCTCAGAGCAGGCGAACAGTTTATGGAGTAGCTCGCCAGAAACACGGGACATCAAGCTCCATACGGTGTCACTGCTGCCGGAGCGTGCTATAGAAAAGGAGCTGTTTTAACTGAAATACTGAAGTAAGCTTGCAAATTTAACATAGTCATCAATTAAACTGCTATTATTTTTTAATTTTACATCCGATGGTAAAGAGTACTCCTTGTGAATTTACCATCACTTTAATAACTTGTAAGCAAGTAAAACATTGTATCCTAAGTATTGCCAAACCTCATACAAAACATACAAGTATTTCTAGATGTTTTATTTATAAGATTAGGGAAAGTCTGATATTACTTTTGACTCCTGGGATAGAACTCAAATATGTATACATGGGGCAGATTTACCAAAGGTCGAGCGGACATGAGTCACTATAGCTAAATACACTGTCGGCATTAAACATTGCACAAGCATTTCTGGTGAAATGCTTGTGCAATGCCACCCCTGCTCACTTGCGGCCAATCGGCCGGTAGCAGGGGACGTCAATCATCACGATCAGGATGATTTCATTCTGCCACGCTGCTTCTTTACTTCCGTTTCTTGCAGACCAGAAACTACTGGGGGCGTCCATGCAGCCTCCGCTGCTTAATAGATCAACCCCATGGTCTCCTTTTATGTGTCCATTCAGAAGCCATATGTAAATGAGCATGTTCATTGCTGTAGGAAGAAACTTGAATTGTGGTGTGACATTGTCCTCTATACAGAAAAGCACTCCCACTTAAGGGACTGAGGTGCATACTGGAGTATGGTATAATTTACTCTGGAAATGTACAAGGAAATATAAATATGTATTTTCTTTACTATATGGCATTCAATATGGTGTTTAATATCACTTTAATATATTGCAGCTCTGATCAGCTCCTACATATCTGTATGGGATGTACGGTAGTTCTAGGTTGCAGAATCTGCACAATCTGCATGACAAACAGTATTTTCAGCGGCCCTAGTTACCTATGGTTACGTTCTTCATATCTAGCAATGATTGACAGACCTCAGTTATTAAATGCAAGTTGCAGAACAGGAATGTCTTGAAAAACCCTTCTATATTTTTGCATTAAGAAAAAATTATAAACAAGCTTTCTGAGTAAATTCTATTCAGAAATACACACCATATAAAACAACAAGAAATTCAGGCCTGAGTTTGTCTCTTTTTAACAAAGAGGTTCAAACAAAACAAATTTCAGGTTTTACTGGTTTGCTGAGAACCATCAGGACGCACAGCTGTGACTAAACATAGGGCTGTACAGTATATGCCCTGTGATTTTCTAAGATTCAAAAGTACACTTTTTATTGCACTTGATCCCTGGTTGCTTTGAATTTCTGAGTCAATTATTCATCAAGAAAATATTAAAGAGAAAAAAAAGTGATCTGATATGTTAGAACATTCTGTTATTTCACTATTGCAATAACTATGGATAATTAAATATATAGAGTAGCAATGCACTACTGGGAGCAACCTGAGTATATCTGGTGAGCCATGGACAATACACATGTATGTGCAGCCACCAATCACCAGCTTGCTCCCAGTAGCATATGGCTTAGCACTAGGTATGCTTTTCAACAAAGAGAACAAAGTAAATTTGATGAGAACTAAATTAAAAAGTTTCTTAAAATGTCATACTCATTCAGGAGAGAGTTGTTTTTGTACATATGAGTTGAACATTATTTTAAAAATGCTAACTTTTGACATAAAAAATTTAAGTAGGTGCATATGCTTGTACAGTATATAGCAAGCACATTTCCAGGGGGTATTGCCCACCAATGCTTTCTATAGCACACCCCAAACCACTCTGTGAATTGCACTTAAAGGGGCATAAAACTGTCATTCTCTTGGAATCCTTTGTTAAA
>CAJPDP010223850.1:12500-16006 GCA_905336975.1 Bombina variegata variegata | reverse complement strand
ATTTGCTTCCTTCTCGTTATCCTTTGCTGAAAGGTTTATCTAGATAATCTCAGGAGCAGCAAAGAACCTAGGTTCTAGCTGCTGATTGGTGGCTGCATATATATACCGATTGTCATTGGCTCACCCATTTGTTCAGTCAGCAACTAGTAGTGCATTGATGTTCATTCAACAAAGCATAACAAGAGAACAAAGAAAAATTGATAATAGGAGTAAATTAGAAAATTGCTTAAAATTGCATGCTCTATCTGAATCATGCAAGAAAATATTTGGGTTTCATATCCCTTTAACAACTAGTCCAAACAGCAAAACATCTTTATAAGTGAAAAACATTATTTTCAAGGAGCTATGATGTACTATTTTGGTTTAAGATAATCAAAAGTTGTTACTTCTTTTGGGTTTGTTTTGCCAAAATTTGGCTCTGCCTATCATATACATTAATAGAGCTATACTTTTAGAAAGGAAACCAATAAGTATGATATTTCTTAGTGATTTATATTTGATCAAGGTTTACAGCTGCATAACAATTTGAATTTTAAAAACATAAGTTAACATTGACTTGTAGGATTTGCCCAAACTATAAGTAGGTTGTGTATAGATTCCAAATCACTGTATGTAACATTGATGTAAAGGCTGATGCATTTATTTCTTTACACAAATGCCACATTCTATAGTTAAAGGGACAATACATTCTAAAATCTTCCATTATGCATGTGAAAGAGTGTTATTTAAATATGTTAAAAATATTTTTATATGGGAAAAAAATATTTAGTTAAAGCTGTTTACTTGGATTTTGAAACTAACAGACTGTGTGTGTTTGCATTACTGGTCTGTGATAAAGAAACTCATTGGCCAAAAAACAAATAAAGTGCCCTACCCCTTAAGCAGAAAAACAAAAAGTTTTTTTCCCTCAATATAGAAACATCAACAACAACAGGAAAAACAAAAACACAAAAAAACACCACTGTAATAAATTTTAAACTAACCGCTTTTTAACGTTACTTTAACTTTTTCTATCGCAAATAATCATTTCTCTACGTTTTGCAGTTTAAATGTCTTGAAATGATATTTATATTCAAAATATATTTACATATCTTTTTTATTATCAAAATGGATGTCAAGCAATCATGATTTGAATGATGTAGGCCTAAAATGAAGGTTAATGTCAATTTAAACAGCCAAACTTGACGTCCTTTCTGATATAGCTTTGTAGAAGAGGCACCTATTCGCTTGATATCTGTGTGAAACTGTTGCCTACAGAGATAGGCTCTTGACACTGTCTGCCAGCCTCAGGCTGTCCGCTTTGTGTCTGCTTTAATTGAAAATTAATAGTTAGGAGGTTGCTATGGAAATGATACCATTGCTTGCAGACAGCAAACCCAGCTTTTTTGCAAAGAGACACTAGTGGTATTGTTTGTCCTTGTTGACCTTGGAAGTTCAAAAGCCTGAAGGAGGAAAGGAGATGCAAATATTTTACTTAAAAAAATTAATTTACATATTTATAGCATTATTTTTTAATGCCAGAAACATTAGTTAGCATGCAGTGGTCTATATGGAAAGAATATATATTTACAGACAAAAAACAGAATTCATTAATTGCTAGGACATTGATTTGCAGGTGGATAAGAAAACACTGTACAATCTCATACTATGTCATCATTTTAGCAAATGTAAACACATTTGTGTGAAAATGTTACTTGACTGATGTGATAATGGAACTATCATTTATTTCCTCTGGAGTACATAAAGTCATTTGTGTCATTATATACATTATTCACAGTTTCTTTGAAATGTGCAAGCTCTGTGAAACTGTGGACAGTTTGGAAAATATAAAAGGTGAAATATAATCAACAAGAAAAAAAAAATGAGGGGGGGGGCAAAAAAAATATTATTATTTTTTTATATGTAAAATAAAGCATTTGAATAATTAGTGGTATACTTAAATTAAGGAATTTATTATAAAATCCTGTAACACTCTTAATTGATGTAAGAGCAGGCATTGCTTTGGATGACACTTTTTACTTTAAAGGGTTAATAATGTGGGTTAAAGTTGAACAACTTGCTGCTAAACAATTTCAAATTCCTTGGCAGTAAAAAAAAAAAATGACATAACTAGACAGCACATGGACTTGTATTAAATAATTTTGTTTATTGGAGTTTAAAAGAATAAGCCCTTTCTTTTGGATAATTTCATTGGAGGTGGAAAAATAAGCCTGCGAGGGTTAAAGGTGAAATGTGAAATTTGCTGTAATTATCCAAAATGTCTGGATTAAAGGCTATTACAAGCAGTTATTTTAAGTACTTCATGCATCTTCCCCCTCTTCTGTTTAGTATTAAAATGTGTGCGAAAGTACAGGCAGATGTTGCTCTTTTAAATGGAGAAATGTTGTCTGATAAAAAGTGTGGCTAAAAAATAATAATAATATATATATATATATATATATATTGCTTGGAATTAACCCTCTGGATCATAGTAAAGGCTGCTATAAATTGCTGTGTAATGTGTTGCAGACTGCCCTGGCATACATGAGGTTAATGCTCTGAACTATTAAAGTTTGTCCACTTGTGTCAGGCTGATGTCCTGAAGCTGTAACTTCAACTTGTCTTTCCCCTTGGTTAGAGGCCATAAAAGTAAGCATAATGTCTGCCTAGGGTGTAACTTCTAGAAAACTAGCTAGCTGTTGCAACATGAAAAAAAAAACTGCAAACAAGCCTTTGATTTACTGGATCTAGCAAGCCAGTTTTGGTAGATTGGTAGCTGTAGTTTTTTTACACTGACACTGAGAGACTAGGATTTCCCCTCCTTTATTCTGATGGTGTCTACACAAACACTGCCAGGCTACCTACAGTATAAAATCTTAAAACTCCATGTGGTGTTGTGAGCTGGTAGCAGATGGACTTTCTTTTGCATCTGCTGTGTACAGGCTTGGCTTTGTACTCTTTTCCTGGGGGAGAGAAAGTCTTTCTTCTCTGCTAGTTGATTCCTGTTTTTGTGAAGCAGCTAAGAAAACATCTGTGGCAGGCAGAAAAAAAAAATTGACAAAGGATTGACAAACACCATTAGCTGAAAATTTTCCATTTCATTGCAACTATGCATTGTTTACTTTACTGTAAATATCTTAATACATCATCCTCTGAATATGCTGGCAGACAGACTGGAGCACTGTGATTTCAATTAAGGTTAGTAATTGATGGTATCTTGTGTTTAAAAGGGCTGAGGCTTGATTAACATCTGCTTGGACAAATTGTCATTGTGGAGTGGTTTTGATGTGAACTGAAAATTATTTTTCTCTGACTTATCTGATGTTTGTGGCTGTGAAATACTTGTCTTTTGGTTTGCTTATTTTTGTAAAATACTTCCTTTTGGCTGTAAACTGCAGTGCACTGGAGCTTTACCAAAAGTACTGTGTAATGGCAAGCTTGTCCTAATAAGGAAAGCACAAAGTACTGTATATTTATGACAAACATGCATGCTCGCTGAAGACTTCAGAAACTTGGACTGGTGCTTT
>CAJPDP010223850.1:0-7500 GCA_905336975.1 Bombina variegata variegata | reverse complement strand
TGGAAACAATATTCCGCACCTATATGGATATGTTAAATTGTATGATGTATTTGTATTCAGTAGAGCATTTTAGAATCTTACATCACAATGATGATAAATAAACCTTAAATCTACATTTTATTTTGTAAATTGTTTACACACTACCTGCAAACATTGTCATGCAGCTCGTTGCAGGCCTGTCCGGTGGTTAAAGAGTTAAGTAATTCTGGTTCAATAAACAGATGTACTGAAACTGCTTCAAAATAAGCATTCGAGTTTCCCAAATCTACTTTTGTGGAGTAGCTTTCAGCTAAAGTATGAACCCTTAGGAGTAATGCTTATTTTACTAAGAAAAGACAAAGCCTAAAGCCTCTTTCAACTATTTAGCTGTATGGGTATAAACACAAGCATACATAAATATGTACATACATATACTTCTTTATATATTTATATATATATATTCACACACTTACATATGCGCACGCAAAGCTAGTCCTGGGCTAGTAAGAAATTGCAGCGGATAGGAAAGAAATTAGCTGTTTTTCTATATTTAATACTTGGTGAACAAGTAATTATTTCCCTCGGACTGATAAACTTTTAAACTTTGTGATATTTTTCACCTCTGTAGGTATATACACACACATGTGTAAATACACCCATCAATCTCATTCTTTACCTGTTACTTGTAGATATAGTTCATTATGATCGTATTTCATTTAAAAAAAAAATGCAAACTTATATGCTTGATATGCAGGCCTAATATATATAATTATTTTGCAAATTTTAATTGTGTAATAGCATTTTAGAATTATTTCACAATATCCAATTGAAAACGGATACCTACTTACATACTGAGATTGGTAATAATGTATTTAAATTTGGGATAATGCCAAGACATGCTAGTGTAAATACACCAGGTAGGTTTTTATTTTTCTGCTTTTGTTTATAAAACAATTTAATAGTTGTTTAATACTGTAATGTTTGTTTTCTTTAAAATACTGGTTTGAGTGCAGGTTCTTCTGTCTACCAATGTTATGTTGTTAAATAGAAGTGTTGCATGTCTAATATTTTTCTTTAACCCCTTAAGTACCAGAGAGAGCTGCAATGCATTATTACATAAAAATATGTTGCAGCAGACACTTTGTAAGGCAAGTGGCTATATTATTGAAGCTTTAAGCATGAAAGTACTGTAGTATAATAATCCACCGTTCTTGATTTTACCTGCACTCTTACTGAGAAAAGTTTAATTCCAAAGAAACTGCTCCCAGTGTCTTTATTAAATTTCATACATAGACATCTCCTAAAAACATTTAAAAGTGTCAACACATTTCCCCTGATCAAGACAAAAAAAAGAGAGAGAGGCTTTGGTAAACTGTACAGGAAGAACGTATGGAATGCCTTAACATTGCTTCATTGTTTAGGTAACATGCCATTCTGTCTTTCCCTGTATATAGATCTAATATGGATTAGATTACAGTGGAAACACAGCTAGGCAGACATACGGCAGGGGTACTTCAAAACTTTACATACTTCACATAGTGGAATTCAACACCCAAATAATCCATACCTCAGTGGGGAAACAAATAAAACAAACAAGTCTAGCATGAAGTACTAACCTATCATAAAGTGAGGCAGTCTAATTGAGCTATGTCTTTATATCCTGCTATTTGTACAAATAAAAAATAAACACAAAAGCACTGTTGTGACTATAACAGGGAGTCATATACTAATTTATATAATAAGTAGTTGTGCACACTGTATTCAAGATTATGGCTGCAAGAAATGGCATGAATTGCTGGGTGTGTTTAATGCTGGATTATAGCAATTTGAAACATGTCAAACACATGGCTAACGCCTCATGCTTCACTCATTCTTGCGTAAACCTGCATAGGCATCATCCATTATACCCTTGGTAACAACACAATTCTGCAAGTAAATATTGTTACACTAAGTAACCTTTCAATTCCAGTTGTTTAGGAAGAGAAATGCAATCTTGTGCAGTCAGTTCCAGTGTCAGTTTAATGTTTCAAAAGAGAAGTGATGTAAGGAGCAAGTATCTATAATATACTTTGTTGTAGGGGGGGAAAACTTGCAGAATTGCTTTCTTTTTTAAAAAAAAAAAAAAACTTGGCACATTTTATTAAATTGCGTGTTTTTTATTATAGCAGAGGGAAAAAATGCTAGACAGAAAGCTGACAATCAGAAGAGTTGTTCAGCTTATAGCATGATTGATTTTATTTTTAATTTAGAGGTTGCATTACATCTGAAATTGGAAATATGAGGCTCCCTTATATAAGACACTACTTTGTCTTAATGCAACTACTTGACTTGACTATTGCATGAATGGGAAAGCACAATATCACTATTTTTTAATGTAGATTTCCTTTAGAGTTTTGTCATTTAGATTCGTTAGTTTAACTTTTCCAAAGCAAACAGTAGGCAAATGACCTAACAAAGTTTAATTTTCAGTAATGTCATGGAAAATCTGATCTTCAATACAGAAAAGTAAAGCAAACATTCCTGCAATACATTTAGATAGATAGATAGATAGATAGATAGATAGATGATAGATAGATAGATAAGAAAAATGTTTTACTATAGTTTACCTGTTAAGGGAAAAAGTTACCAGCCTGTTCAATGTTAGATACAGGATTGAGCATGTTTTTTTACTAATCTCTTAATACTGGATTTATGGGTTTGTGCAAATTTCCATTTTTATTAATTGCAGTATATAATAGAAAATGCATTTTACTTTATATGTGTTTGTTTTTTTTGGGTTTTTTTTGTGCAGCATGCTTTTGATATATACCGGAGTACAATAATATTAATCTTCATTCATTGTCATCTATGTGAAGGTAAAGTTTTTTTGTAACCATAATTTTTAGAATCTTTACAAATAAAGTTAATGATCCTCAGTTTATCTGCACTAAAAATACCACATTTTCAAACAAACATAGATTTGACTGTACAGTTTAAGAGAGAGTGTGAGTTCTGCAGGTAGTAATATCACAAGATGTTTTCTTTACACTAAGTAATACTGAATCAGTTAGGGAGTCAGATGCCATTCTGTCAGTTCATTCATGCATTAGCTTAGAACATTCCTGTTAACCTCTTGGCTGCCACAGAGCACTGCAATCCATTGCTTCTCATTGAATTGAAGCTTTTGCTGCTTGCCAAGAGCTTCAAAAATACTGTAGTCCTTAACAAGGGTCCACAAACCACAGGCCATAAACTCCTTGTCAGCATAACATTTTAATTTTCTTAGACCCAGTCTTGTTTTCTTACTTTTTCAAAAGATCTTTTGTATTTCACAATTGTGCATTGAAACATGTTCCAAAAATGTAACAAGTTTATGTTTGTATATAAAATTATGGCGCGCTTGAAAGGTTTGGATATTTTTGTTTCTCTTGCTTTGGAGGTTTAGAAGTGTGCAATTTCCTGTTCCCAAATTGTCGTGTAACCATATAATTGACAAAGAGTCTCGTAGATTTTCATGATCATGCTTTAAAACACTTTTTTTGAAAGCGTAGAGGAAACACACTTATACGTATATAATATAAATATGCATAAATGCATGTATATGTGTGTGTGTGTGTGTATATGTATTTATATATACCATATACATAATGTATCCTTCCTCCTTAAGATCGGAAGGAACGTAATTAGAATTCAAGAAACTATTGGGAGAAGTCAGACACATTTTACTGAATATTTCAAACATTGTACATGTAAAATTTATGCCTAATTTGAATACTTTTTAACTGCCTAATCTCCGAAAACAGTAGTAGCTTTAGTTTAGTTTTTTTGTTTTGTGTTTTCCTTGTGAAATTTATTGTGCGCATCTGATTTTTCCATTTGTAATGTATTCCTTGGTTAATCTTTAATGGGATGTTTAACCAGGTCTGTTTGTTCATAAACACATCAGAGTTAGTGATTGTTTACTGTAGTTATGGAAGCAGTAACCTCTTTATTAACAATTTTTCAACCTAAATAATTCACATGAAAAAATATTTTTTTTTATGATATTCTTTACTGTACTTATAGTGTATGATAAACTTTGGCTTTTATTAGAATCAGAAGAAATTAGATTTTTTAGTGTGTGTGCGCGCGCGCACACACACACGTATTATTATTATACTTTGTTTATAAAGTGCCAACATATTCCGCAGCGCTGTCCATGGGTACAATTCATTTAGATAAAACAATGTTATAAAATTTGTAAGAGACAAGACAAAATTTTACAAACACATACAGGAGGAATTATAGACCCTATTCCCGTGGGAACTTACAATTTAGAATATTCATATATATATATATAAATATTATATATATATATATATATATATATATATATATATGTGTGTGTGTACATACATATGTGTGTATGTAGATATATATATATATATCCACATTTAAATTCATATAAAGAATATGTTGTCACGTTAAGCAGGACAATAATTGGTGATACTTCATTTTGGCCGCATTTTTTGACAAACATAATTTGCATATTGTATATAATACATGAAGCAACAAACTCTAAGGCAAATACATTGGGTAGATAAAGCTAGTGGCAAAATAATCTGGATATTCTGAAGTCATTAAAATATAATACATTAAATGTGGGCATATTCACTTTATTGACCTTTTTTCTAATACATATGCACAATATGCCTTAAAATTCTAGTTTGTAAGGGCACTTGATTCTTTATTTACTGCAAAGGATTTCAACTGATCTTGGCAGGATATCTCATTGCTACCCTGAAAGTACAGTGTATTTATGCAGTGAAAATGATAAAACATTTATTACTGTAGAGAAGGTAATATGCATAATTTATGCTGTTTTTAGCACAATCATTAGTGATATTCTTGATAGATTTTATTTCTAGCTTTCATATCTAATACATGCCTGGAAAATTAATTTTATAACTTTCATTTATTTGCCTATGTTAAAATTGAGTTTTAAGTCATCTTCAAGTGAACAGTTTGATTGCTCCTCATGCATAAGCTTAATTACTTCCCAGGAAGGACAGTATTAAATGTTTTAAATGTCAGAAAAATAAATGAATATCAGCTGTTTGATTAAAAAAAAATAGGCAATATCTGACGTGTTTGCAGCAGGAGTTTTTTCTTAAAATGCCTAGGAGGCAAAATTTTATTTAGTCACAAAAAATAGAATCCCATTGTGCTATATATCATTGCTTGATACCATAAGATATGCAAGACTGTTACAAAATTTTAATTTTGTATGATTAGCTTTGCATCATTAAACAACAGCCTTGCTGTAAAAAAAAAATCTGTCAGAATCAAGATAGTGAATATTTTAAATAAGGCTGTATAGTCACACATGGTTGTCAACGCCAGATAATATGAAATATAGTGGATTGTGTGTGTGTGTGCGTTCGTGTTTTCATTTACCTTAATTTTATAGGTATACTTTAAAATCTAGTCATTCATAAATGCTGTTTAACCATGTTGGATGCATGACATGCTATTTTCTCCGTTAAACGTAAGCACACAAAGGAAGCTTATAGGGACCATAATTTCAGTGATTAGTATCTAGTTGAAAGCTAAATTTGTATTGCATTTCTTGGTAAATTACTGCGCTTGTGTTTTTTTTTTTTCCTCCACTTTTTAAGATGCTGTCTCTGTAATTGGCAGAGAGGGACATCTTGATAATAGAGGAGCGAAGGTGTAACGCGTGTTAATTGATACTTCTTAATCACTTTTAGGTATTAAGTCATGATGCAGGAATCTGCAACAGAGACAATAAGCAACAGTCCAATGAATCAAAATGGAATGAGCACTCTAAGCAGCCAATTAGATGCTGGCAGCAGAGATGGAAGATCAAGTGGTGACACAAGCACTGAAGTAAGCACAGTAGAACTGCTGCATCTGCAACAACAGCAGGTAAGTTTTGTTTTTTCTTCTCAATTTGCTTACAAAAATAATTCTTCTTTCTGAATTGTGAACCAGGTGCTTGTGCATAACTTACAGCTTGGTTTTAGAAGCAATCTTCTTGTTGGTTGTTTTATATTTATATGTTGTTTGTTTGTGTACATTGTTGTAGGGAATTTCCATGATGCTGTGTTTTAATTTATAGAGTTCCCTGTAGACATATTTATAAAAACATTATTACTGACGTTCACCATAATGTATCTTGTTTTGATACTAGATTTCCTGTTCAGTTAACATGTTTATAAACCTTTATCTAGCGTACAGCATGTATAAAATAGTAAGGAAATGTCAAATGTTATACCTCGCTTTCCACCAGAGGGCCCCATTTGTTACTTGATACCATACTTGTCTCCATAAAATGAATTGTTCCAAACTGTAAAATAAGGTGAACTCAGAGCAGCATATTTTTAAAACAACGATGCTCTTGTGTTTTCTATTTCAAAAAGTCCTACCAAGATGAACTTGAAATAATAATAATTTGTTAGTTGTGTATCCATTGACTTACTCAAGGTAGCTTTTTTATTTATTTATTTTAAAAAATAATAATAATAATAATAATAATAAATATATATATATTATTAAAAGATTGTTTATATTCTGCATTTATTTGATTGTGCTATAACCTATAATATTTTCACTTATATGATATTTACATTAAACCAGAAATACATTTTTAAAAATAATAAGTATACCTTGCAGTACAAAAAGTATTAATATTTAATTACAAAATTTGCATAATACATGTACACCTCCATTTAAATAAAACACTTTCACATTTTATATGAAATGTTATGCATATGGTTCTATTGCTATTTAAACCCTAAAACATGTTTTGTCTTCTTTGTCTTTTTTTTTAAGTTTTCGTATTGTCAGTTTAAGTAGGCCATATTTCTGTTAGGTAATACATTTATATGTTTGTTCCTGCTTACAATACTTGTGTATGCATATGATTTTTTTCATATTTTTAAGCCCATTAAAGCTAATTTGCAGGTAGGGCATTTTAACTTTATATTTAATTGCTTGTGTACGGTTATGTAATTTATAATATTCTTTTAAGAAGAACAGAGAAGGCTCATTGTCACAACATATTAGGTTTTCCACATTCCTGGATAACAATACCAAATAGACCCTCTTTATTTTTAATTGCTTGTTACTTCGGTTTACTACGTTTAACTTTAAAAATAATTGTTTAGAAATAAACACAACAGTGCATATACATTTATTTTTTAATATTCTGGATGGACATAACTGTTCAGGAAAGCACTAGGTGACAACATGTAATGTGCAGTGGGGGTCATTAACACATGGTGGGGGGTCATTAGCAAAGTTTTCTGGATACAAAGCAGCACCAGCTTCTAAAAATAAATGTTGAAAACCACTTCTTTGAACAGAGTTGACACTGATTATATTTGCATATTGCTGCATGAGTTATGTAAATTAATCTAATTATTTTATTTTTATTTCAGAAATATTACATTTCCATTATATTGATATACTTTTATTGTCTTACATTTGATTGTTTGACAAACTAAACTATATATATTGCTTGGAATATATATATATATA
>CAJPDP010223781.1:0-10586 GCA_905336975.1 Bombina variegata variegata | reverse complement strand
AGCCGGGTTATCAGTGCTGCTGGGGACCCTGGCTTACTGAACCTCTTCACATCACATCACTAGTTGGACATCAAATTAAATCAGTGTTAAACATCATAGAGCTGGCACGGGACATTTGGGAACTGAGCAGATACACTAAATCAATATGGCAGACAAAGAAGATACGATCAGTTTGGTATACCCTGTGGAATTTCCCGCAAAGCTGGAAGCTCTGATAAATCGGCTGATTGAGGGAGCTCCGTATGACTACTTACTGAACCGATTGGCTATGAGAAGCGAGATTGATCACTGCCCGAAAGAACATTCAGAGATAGTGCAGCAATGTGACTTGGGCACAGCAGTAACCCTCTTAACATCAAAGGATACAGGCAACTCGGGGCAACTCTCCTCGATCTCAGAAACATATGGGGTGGTGCGGTATGGTGTTGAGGTCAGTGAGCCAAGTGCACTAACAGACGGAGAGGCCTGCTGTCACGGCACCTATCAATTAAAGTGGTCTGTATTGGCGACTCAGGGAAGCGATCACACTGCATTAAATAATACTAGATCGCTTACCTCCCTATTATATACACATCTGCCACTCGACTCAGATCTGCCGGACCGGAACAATATCGGAGTATTTGGACCCCACGTGGCAGTGGAGCCTGGTGAAGTACAGGCGCCATCTTTGAAGATGCGCCTAGAAAATCGCCAGGCAGACAGCGGAACAGTATTTCCCTCCTCACCGCTCCCTAACTTAGACCTAGGCAACATAACGCACGAGACGCTCTATAAGTCAAAGTCAGTGAAACGAACTCCACTGCAAAGCTTGTTCCTGAAATGCCTAACATTGCCTGAGAAGAAAAGCAGCATAGAGCAATGGAGGGGTAGGAAAAAAATAAAAATAAAAATAAATAAACTGCAGAAAGATGTGCACGGACTGTTATATCACTCACACAAACTCAGGAGCAGATGCAGTGGCTCACGAGAGGAGTGAGTGAGAACGAGTTAACATTACCCTCTGCGTTTCATATGTTAGAATTTAGGGTTAAGGTTAAATGTTTCTTAGTTTATCTCTTCAATGGTCACTACTGCTAGACTCCCCCCTACTAGTACCTGACAGAAAGATCCCGGGGACTGTGTATAGTAACCCTCCGTTAGAGTTATGAGTGGAATATAGTGAATTTAGGATATTAAATATAGGATTTTATTGATCAATGGTTATCTGTATTGTTTTCAGCTGTATCCCTATTCACCCTAGTAACCACGCTACTTTTGTTCAATTGTTATGCATATGTACACTGTTTGAAACTTAAGGGTGGTATCATATCTGTAGTACTGCTACCCTTAGACTCCATCATAATTTGGTTTTTCTCCTGTGGTAAGCGGCCGTAGCCATGGGAGGAAACAACAAAAGCAGCTGCACAAATCAGCAGATAATGAGCTGTCGCAGGAAATTACTAATCACATCAATAGCGTGGTGCCAGCAAAATATTTATAACACCAACCTTAACTGGCTAGGCACGACATAACTAGACTCCTCATGCATTATAGATATATACCCACT
This sequence comes from Bombina variegata variegata, assembly GCA_905336975.1. NCBI lineage: Eukaryota > Metazoa > Chordata > Amphibia > Anura > Bombinatoridae > Bombina > Bombina variegata. Next base: position 9,040 of record CAJPDP010223781.1, on the reverse strand, counting down.
GCAAGACTGTAGGTCAGAATAAAGTATGCAGGTATAAGACAACAGGCTTCAGTTTGTTTAACAGTCAAACCCTTTTATCATCGCTTTACATAACCATAGTGACACAAGAGGGGATTATGTTATATTATTTATAAACAGGACTATCTGGGGTGGATATAGATATATAAGTACACTTCTTGCTGTTAATGATCTATAATATATCGCTTTGCTTAAACTGGTCGAATAGTTAATAGTTTATTTGAAGTAGACCTTAGTGTTTAAGGTTGAATGTTAAATACTAGCCATAAGCATGTTGTTCCCACCATCAGCATATCTGGCTCTACTCTTAACTGCGGGATTCAAGAGAGATTTTTCTAGCTAGGGTACAGATAGAACGCTTTGTAAATACAGTCCACTTGTCCTGTCCAACCAATAGCTTAATGGGTCCACATCTACTCACATAGATTTATAAAAATTTTGATCAGCTGGATAAATGAGAGCAAAGTAAAAATACATGTTTTTATTGTATAACCAGTACATATGCAGTAAACCTCTATATGCCAATGTATTGTATAATATGTTATTTTCTCACTTGTTGTAAAACATCAAAGTATTCAATAAAGCTCTTTGAAAATAAAAAAAAACAAAAAAAACAACAAAAAAAAAACAAACAAAAAAAACGTCTGCCTGCTCAGGAAATCAGCTTCCCAGTTTTCCACACCTGTGATGTGAATGGCTGAAATGTGACAGTTGTGCGACTCCGCCCACAGAAGGATGTAAGAAACCTCCTTCATTGCTAAGGAACTCCTTGTTCCTCCCTGATGGTTGATATAAGCCACTAATGTGATGTTGTCTGACTGGAATCTGATAAACCGGACAGAACTCAGTTGAGGCATTGAAGATATCTCTCAGCTCTAAAATATTTATTGGGAGGATGGACTCCTCCTGAATCCAGGTCCCCTGAGCTCTTAAAGGACCCCAAACTGCTCCCCAGCCAGAAAGACTGGCATCCGTAGTCAAATCTCCCAAGATGGTCTCAAGAAGCACGTGCCTTTAAGACAGATGATCCTGACAGAGCCACTAGGAGATAGATATTCTTGCAATGTTGTCTAGGACTATCCTTTGAGAGTGGTTAGAGTGGTCTCTGTTCCACTGTCTGAGCCTGCATAACTGTAGAGGTCTCAGATGAAAGCGAGCTAAAGGAATAATGTCCATGGAGGCCACCATCAGACCAATTATTTCCATACATTGAGCCACAGAAGTGTGGACCGAGGACTGAAGACAAAGGCAAGCGGAAAGAAGTTTGGGTTTTCTTGCTTCTGTTAGAAAAATCTTCAATGAGATCGAATCTATGATTGTCCCCAAAAAAACAAACCCTGGTACTTGGAATCAGGGAACTCTTGTTTATATTCACCATCCAGCAGTGAGAACAGAGAGTAAACAACAGAGAATCTGTATGGGATTTTGCTAAAGGAAAAGATGGAGCCTGAACCAGGATATCATCTAGGAAAGGTGTCACTGTAATTCCTTAAGACCTGGCCACTGCCAAAAGGGCCCCTAGAACCTTCGTAAAGATTCAAGGAGCTGTGGCTAGACCGAAAGGAAGGGCTACAAACTGAAAATGTTTGTCCAGGAAGGCAAACCGAAGGAATTGAAAATGATCCTTGTGGATAGGAACATGGAGGTAAGCGTCTTTCAGGTCAATGGTGGTCATGAACTGACCCCTCTTGAACTAAAGGGAGAATGGAACGAATAGTCTCCATTTTAAAGGACGGAACCCTGAGAAATTTGTTGAGACACTTCAGATCCAAAATAGGTCAAAAAGTTCCCTCTTTCTTTGGAACCACAAATAGATTGAAATAAAATCCTCGGCCTTGTTCTGCCAGAGAAACAGGATGATCACTTCTAGAGAAGAGTGATCCCTGACACAGTTTAAGAATGCCCTTCTTTTTTCCTGGTTTGCTAGTAACCTTGACAGGAGAAATCTGCCTATCGGAGGGCAAGATTTGAAACCTATCTTGTATCCCTGAGAGACCACCTCTACTGCCCATGGATCTGGAACATCGTGAATCCAAGCCTCTTGAAAGAGATAAAGTCTGCCCCCAACCTGACCCGATCTCGAACCAGGGGAGAATCCTTCATGCTAATTTGTTCTCAGAAGAAAGCTACAATGGAATACTTGCCCTTATTCCAAGGTTGGCTGGATCTCCAGTAGGGCTTGGTCTGTTCAGGCTTGGAAGAAGATGACTTCTGTCCCTTGAAATTGTAAAAGGAATGAAAATTAGAAGCTTGGTGACCCTTAGGTCTAATCTTATCTTGTGGGAGAAAAAAACCCTTTTCCTCCCATGACGGTGGAAATGATGGCATCCAAACCTGGACCAAATAAGGTCTTCCCTTTAAAAGGAAGAGAGAGGAGACTAGACTTAGAAACTATGTCAGCCGACCAAGACTTTAACCACAAGGCTCTGCAAGATAGAAAGGCAAGACTGGAGGTCTCAGCACTGAGATGCACAACCTGCATACTAGCATCACAAATTAAGGTATTTGCCAGCTTTAATGCCTTGATCCTGTCCTGGATCTCCTCCACAGTAGTCTCCTCTAAGATTAGTTCAGATAAGGAGTCACACCAATAAGAAGCCGCGCCAGCAAACTGCCATACTAGCCACCGGTTGCCATAGCAGCCCTTGGTGAAGAAAAAAATCTTCCTAAAGTACCCCTCCAATTTCCTATCCATGGGGTCCTTAATGGAAGTACTATCCTCCAGATGAATTGTATTTCTCTTAGCCAATGTAGATATTGCTCCATCTACTTTAGGAATAGTACGCCATATCTCCCGTACAGAGTCCGCAACTAGAAACATTTTCTTAAAAAATAGGAGATGGGGTAAAGGGAACACCAGGTTTCTCCCATTCCTGGGAATAATATCTGACATACGATCTGGAACAGGAAACACTTCCACAGATCTAGGTTTGACATCAAAAACCCTGTTTAACTTATTAACCTTAGGAGTCTCAATAACAGTGGGCTCAGAATCCTCCAGAGTAGTCAGAACTTACTTAAGCAGTAATCGGGTTGCTCTAGCTTAAATCTAAAACTAACCTCCTCTGAATCTACAGTACTAATTACTGTAGAATCTGATTGAGAAATCTCACCTTCAGAGGCCGCTGAAGAATGGTCATCCTCAGATAATTAGGAAAAGTTGACCAAGGCAGCCTTGGCGTTAGAAGATATTCCTGCCCTAGAGGAAATATTCTTAGCTTTATTTTTTCTCTTACCCGAGATAGGTAAGGTCACTCAGGGCCCCAGATACTGCTGAGGTAAGCTGTGCAGTAAAATTACCTGGTAAGAATACACCCCCAGTCACAGACTGAGTAGAACCTCAGGGCACAGCTTGTGTAATAGATAGGGACGGGGACTGAGGAGAATGTTGAGGCATTTCAGGGAAAACATAATCCTGACAGGCAGAGGGCTCTGAGGGGTTAAATCTTTTAGTACAAGAAGAATCTTTATTTTTGGCCTGCAACATATTTGTTACACACATGGAACAGAATTGCACAGGAGGAATCACTTGTGCCTCTAAACAATATAAACATTTATAAAAAGTCACAGATAAATCTTTGTCCGTTTCCATAGTATAAACCCTGAGATTCCCAAGAAAAGTAGATTTAATATAACATCTGGTACAAGTTAAATCATGAAAAAAGAAATAAAACAAACTTGTCTTCAGCTTGCAACTCTCTAACAGGGAAGCCCTACTTGCAAAAGACAACTAAAACGGCACCTCTATACTCACAGCCTTTGCTGGAGTAACTCACCACCTCCTAATAAACCCTCAAAGTCGCTAAGAAGTCAGAATCTACTTCGCTCACTCCGCTATGCCAAAATCCTCTCAGGAGGGACTCAGAGAGCAACAGGGAACACCGCTGCTGAAACCGCTTCAGCCGGAAGGAGAGATGCTGCAGCCGTCACGTGACCGCATTCAAATTAGGAAAGCGACGTGTAGAGAAAGCACACGAAAATACAAGATAAAAAGGAAAATTCTTATATTATACACCTTATTAAGTGTAAAACACTACATATCTTGTCCCAACATAAATAATAAAATTTATAAGCCTCATTGTTCCCCTGACAGCCTCAGTTCCAGAAAAATTAGTTTAGTTTAAAAAAACACAAACATTTTTCTACTGACAGTGCCCTGCATAAACTGCCATTCAATTAATTTAAATCCCAACAGTGAAGAGATTTTAATAAATTGTCCCCAGGCTCCATATACTAGAAAATAGGTATTAACCCCTAAAGTGCCTGAGCCTTCTCACCTAGAAGAAAATAAGCACATACCTTTGGAGCTTTATCTGTATGGCAGGCACAGCATCCCAGGTCTGACAGATCCAGACGACTTCTGACAGGGACCTGGAGAAAAAGGAAAAGCAGAGTAACCAACCCTGGTTTTCCATATGGGGTTTAGCATAAATTCTTTGTAGGAAAAGCAAGGACTACCCTGCCGACCTCCAACAGCTAAATAGCCACCACAACTCTTACTCAAGAGGATTACATGGATACAGCAATACCCCAATCCTTGCTTGCAAGGAAACTAACCATTAAAGGATAAACTTAATCATCTTCAGAGCAGCATCTTTGCACACCTCCTAGATACACAAAGGCAAATAATGACTGGGGATTATGGGAAGTGGGAGGGATATTTATAGCTTTGCTTGGGTGTTCTTTGCCTCCTCCTGGTGGCCAGGAGTTGAATTCCCACTAGTAAGTAGAATGGATTTGTGGACTCTCCATGCCATTGGAAAGAAATAGACACAAGAAACAAAATTTGGTCTGGTCTGTGCAGTAGACAGTGAGGGACTTGGATTGCCTAATCTAGAACAGTATATTTAGACAGCCCTGGGGAAAATCATAATGAAGAATTGGTTCACATGCAAAGGAAATGTTGTCATATTAGATCTATAAAGGGAATTGAATACACCCTGGTCTTAATCAGGGCTTTATCAATGCTTACCCTATATAGTGCAGTATATTACAAATACATTATCTCCTTTGAGTGAACCTTTAAGAGCTTTGCATTATATTTGTAAATTTTAAATGCAAACAACTCATATACAATTTTTTTGCCATTAAACGGAAATCTGGATTTCTCTGCAGGGTTCACCATGCTAATGTAATCTGAAAGGATAGGAAAAGAGACTTAGGATCAATTCACCTGAAGGGAATACACACTTCAAAATTTGCATAATTTTGCTTATTTACAGACAATACACTATATACAGCATCTCCTTAGCTCACAGACTCATGAAAACTCTGCTAAGACAACCACTGTCCAATTAGTATATAACTGTGTCTCACTGTTCAACAGTTGAATACACTCTATCACCCCACTTTACAGAACGTATATGCAACAGTTAGAAAAAAGACGTCGTACAGGCTAGGCTGGGGACACAATTATTAGACTCATAGGTCACGGGAAAGCTGATTAAAGAAAATATTCAAAGGGTAATGGAAGCTACAATAGATGCTGACCTTAGGGAAGCACACATCAAAAGTGCTGGGAATGTGTGCATGTCCCTTTAAAACTGTGTGACCATGTGGTAAGCTGCCATTTAAGGCTGTGCTGTGTGAACATTACTGTGATCTGTCCCTTTAAGGCCGCGTTTGTTATGAGTTGTCCTTTTAAAGGTTGTATGCACCTGTATCCTTAAGACTGTGTGAGCATGCAACCAGCTGTATCTTTAAGGTTGTGCTGTGTGAGCATTTTTTCTCAGCAGTCTGTGGCTTGGTACGGGAAAGGTGTGTGTGTGCTGTGTGAACATTACTGTGATCTGTACCTTTAAGGCTACGTGCGGTGTGAGTCTAAGCGGTGGACACAGCTATTAGACTCTTAGGTCACGGGACAGTTGTTTAAAGAAAGTATTCAAAGTGTATGGGAAGCTACTCTAGATGCTGACCTGAGGGAGAGTTGTGTGTGCCTGTCCCTTTAAGACAGTATGAGCATGCGGTGAGCTGTACCTTCAGTGCTGCCCTGTGAGAACATTCATTTCCGAGCAGTCTGTGGCTGTACAATTAGTATTGGAAGGGTCACTTTAAATCTATATTTATAGTAAACAGTTACAAATATATAGAGGCATACTGTTACTGGAGACACAAACACTGCAGTATTGATTGATGGTATAAATGTAATAATTTCATGTACTTTTGTGTCTACTTCTGTTGTAATTCTTGATCAACCTAATAAAAATTATTTAAACAAAAAAACACTGCAGGGTTGGGTTGGTAAGTGGTAACCCTTATTCATTTGAACCTCCAAACCAATTTTTGAAGTAAAAAATTCTGTATGACTGAGAAAATAATTTGAACGCCAAACTCAGATTTTTCCGTTAAAATGGAGAATGAGACTTTATGGACTAGAGTATTTTTGTTATTTGATTGGTTTATACATTCAATCCTGTTGAAAAAATGGTAAATATATATACCGGTATATATAATTTTTTTTATCCTACCTTAATATCTATGTACCTGTATAATATTTATCATGCAATCTAGTAACAGTGTCTTAATTTCACAACAGTATTAATTAGACGTGGACCTTCGGATGCTTCGTTAGCATTCGAATGCGGCAGAAGGCATCCGCTCGTGCCGTTTATTCTTGTGAAATTACAACACACTACGATTTGTGCAAATCCAGATCGTAGTGTGTTGCATTTTCATAAGAATAAATGCGGCTCCGAAAAGAGCAAAACGGCGAGTCACCTTCATTCGGATGCTAACGAAGTATCTGAATGCCCATGTCTAGTATTAACCCCTTAAGGACCAGCAACGTACCCTGTATGTCATTGGACTTTCTATGGGGATTGTGTTATTAATAGTGAGACCGCGCTATTTCCAGTGACCAGATGGGAGGAGGGAGGGTATAATAGGCAATTAGAAACAATAAAACAACTGGTCATTAAGGGGTTAATAAATAGATTTAAAAAAAAAAAATTGTGATGAGGGTCTATTTTATTTTTTGCTATTAAAATAGTCTATCAAAACTGTTTAAAACCACTAAAAACACACAAAAAGTTAACTGTTTAGTTAGAAATTCACTTTATAATACACAGTGTTGTCTGATTGGTTGCTGCATGTCACATGATTTTAAAGCCCTGCAGGGTTGTATGGGAATTGTAGGTTAGCTTTGGTTATATGGTTTAAAACCCACCCACTTGCACCATGTGCTGTCTTTTTTACTCACACTGGTCAGCTGCAATTGTGACATTTTTCCAAATATTCAGGAAAGTTTTTCTGTTGTACAGCAGGTGAGTTATGCAGTGTATTAAGGTGCAAACTTTGTGGCCAATGATGTTCAAAGTGTGATTTGTATGTTGTAAATAATCTGACAAAGTGTATGTAAGTTTAAGGGACTACTTATTTTTTGTCTAACTGATTATTTTATGTGTGTTTATGTGACTTAATAATCTGTTTAGCTGCAGATAGAAATCATTATCTTCACTAGTTTGTGTTTCTTTTCCTCTTCTGTTTGAAATTTGCTAGTGCACTTCTGTAAGAGTTTTGTGAAATGTGTAAATTCTGCATTAGTTGTTTAACAACATTAGTTGGATATAGTGCTGAAATTACAAATAAAGAAAATTCTGTGTAAATGGGGAAATTTTGCAGAAGTGCTGAAAAAAAAATGCACTTTGCTGAGCTAATGAGCTGTGTAGTAAAAGTATGTTCAGGTGTGTGAGCGCATCATTAGGCTTCTGATTACAGTTTTAAAGGCAGCATTTTTTTTTTTTTTTACATAAAATTTTTAAAAGGAGAATATTCCTACACATAAATAAATAATGTAAAAGTCTTTATAGGTAGCCAATAGAAATATAACCAATCTTTATAATTTGTTAAAGTGCACATTTGCACAATAAAGCTTTTGTATATCAAATAATTTAAAAAGTGACCTCATAAATGAGACCATCTTTAAAGTGATAGTAAATCCTAGTGTTTGTAAAACAAATAAAGGGGACTTTCAGTCATGAAGTATAGAATTCTTCATGCTAAAGGTTCCTTTATTTGTCTGAAGGTTCGCCGCAGTGAGCTCATCAGGCAGCCCACGGCAGAACACTATTTAGCTGTGATGTGATATTACCTCTTAGCCAATAGCCGTGCAGGCCAGCTGGCTAAGATCACCTCACAGCAAAATAGTGTTCTGCCGTGGGCTGCCTGAGGTGAATGCTTCAAACAAATAAAGGAACTGTTAGAGCATACAGTATGCAAGGTGACTTGTACAGAGTACAATTAAGATATTATCTTCATGAGCATGAGGCTGAATTTGCTTCTTTTTCAGCCAGCTTCTTATTAAAATTGCAATCTACAAAATATAGCTGTTTAAACAACATAACAAACATTATTTTTATTTTAAATACTTTCCAAAAACCTATACAAACTTAAATTTTATAAAAATTCATTTTATATTGCAATAAACAGATGGCAAACATGGCACCATTTTGGTTATGTTTTGAATAAGTAACTGGTATTTTAAAAAGGTTAAAATCCTTTGGACCATTCATTTCTGTGTTGATATATATGGGACGTTAACCCCTTCATACAATCCACATGGTTTCAGACTGGCAATATGATTTCTATGACAAGCTGGTGCCAACCTTGCCACTTCTTATATTTTACCTTTTTCTTAACAAGCAACTGGTATTTTAATAGGGTTAAAATCCTTTGGGCCACTCATTTCTGTGTATATACAGTGTGTGAGACCCTTTATGCAATCCACATGTTTTTAGACTGGCCAAAAGGTTTCTATGGCAAACAAATTGGTGCCAACATTGCCACTTCATATATTTATTAATAACATGGACTTTCAGTTTGTAGTTATCTGGAGATAGACATACTGGGGTCGATCCGATAAAAATCGTCGCCCGCAAAAGCCTGCGACGCCAATATTTGCGCTGGTTTGGTATCCTATATACGGCATAACCTAGAAGTTACGCGCGTATATTTCTGCCGTCGCCCGTAGTTTTTTGGGCCATAGGCAGGTATACCAAACCAGCGCAGTTTGGTATCCAATATA
>CAJPDP010223741.1:2332-14227 GCA_905336975.1 Bombina variegata variegata | reverse complement strand
TTCACGGTCTAAGAAATTAGCATATTAACCTCCTTAGCTTGCAACTAAGAATACCAAAAGAACCAAGCAAAATTGGTGATAAAAGTAAACTGGAAAGTTGTTTAAAATTACATGCCCTGTTTGAATCATGAGCGTTTTTTTTGTACTTGACTGTCCTTTTAACATCAAAATATTTTATGCCATTTTAGTGGAATATGTTTACTATTTTGAAGGCTCTTTATACCCATCTCACCATCAGATGTCCTTACTGATTTATAATATCTATATTCTTCAGATTGCACAATCAGTTTAAAGAAATAATTAGAAATCGGGATTTAGTTGACATTTGTTGACATGCAAGGTTCTGCTGTGCTAACCTTGCATGGTCAGTATAACTAAAGGAATAGACAAGTCAATTCTAACAAGAAAACAATAACTCCAGTCTGAACAGCAGTTACTATTAATGAATACAAAGGCATGATCCATGTTCTGAGTGTCCTATAATATTAACTTAATTCTCTCTTTTTAATGTATTTTTGATTGAGGTTTACAAGTTCAATTGCAGACATTCTTAAAAGTATATGCAATTTTCCATTATAAAGATTAAGTTGTTTTACTGTAAGATGGATATCACTGTAAAGTGATGGTGAATCCCTGTCTGTGATATGGCTACTTGCTAAAGTCAGAGTCTCCGGCTGCCCATGGCACAGTGTTCCTCTCTCAATGAGGTGACGTTTCCACCTCTAAAGCAATATCAGTGCTAGCATACAGAACACTGTCAGATGACTAGCACGGCTGTTGGTTTAGAGGTGGAAATGCCACCTTACTGAGAGAACGCTGTGCCGTTGGCGGTCAGAGGCTCTGACTTTAGCAAGAAGCTGCAGCACAGACAGGGTGAGTTTAGCACCCTTTTTTTGATAAATGAAAGTCTATTTTTTAGTGATGGTAATTCCTAGTGTGTTGTGTGTGTTTTTGTTTTTTTGTTGTGTTTTTTTTTTTAAAGGCTTGGATTTACCATCACTTTAGCAATGTATATACCTCTGGTAAACAAGGCATCAAAAATATATTCCTCATTGTTTTACACAAAGTGCTTGCAACATTGATAATCCAAAACACTGGTCAACTGTCTGATCAATAAGCTATAACGAGTAATAAATGAACCTCCAGGTTTTTTCCATTACTTCCTAACAGTAATATGGGCCACAACTGGACCTCCATGAAATAGCCAAAGCAATTAGCAGGAGGGAGTTTTAAATATATATGACAAATAATGTTTCTCAGTAATAAATGTGTGAAATCATATATTGTATAGTCTAGGCTTTCCTGAGTAAACTTGAACACATTGAGTACTATAGCTAAAGTCTAGCATAAAGGCATGCGGATGTATTGGCTTAAGCCAAGCTCGGAGGCATACAGTGATTGTCTTGTAAGTGCATCAACTATAAGACGGCAGCATTTGCACCATAGATTACACTAACATAGGGAAGAATAGAGCTTATACCTCATTCTCTTTTTATAACAATAAATCGTACAAATGGGCGTAAAAACATTTGTTTGTCTTTGATAAATATCTGAGCTTGTGTATTTTCTGTGTGTGAGATCTGTATTTGTGGAGCATGAATTGACTGCTCTTGGAAGTCAAATGTGATGATTTGCACTATATATATAGATGGGTAAAACAAAGAATTAATATTTCTTTCCAATGGCATGGAGAGTCCATTATTTAATTCCAATTACTAGTGGGAATTCAACTCCTGGCCAGCAGGAGGAGGCAAATATCACCCCAGAAGAGCTGTTAAGTGTCACTTCCCTTACCCATAACCCCCAGTCATTCTCTTTACCTCTGTCACGGGAGGATGTGCGAAGATGGTGTCTGAAGATATTTAATCCTTTAATAGGTACTTTTCCCTGCAAGCAAGGATTGGGGTTATGCTGTGTCCATGTCAATCTCTAGTAAGAGTAATGGTGGATTTTAGCAGTTGGAAGACGGCGAGGTAGTCCTTTCTTAACATTTAAAATTTATGCTACCCCTATATAGAAAACCAGGTTTGCTTCCTCTGTTTTTTTTATTCTCCAGGTACCTGTCAGAGGCCGTCTGGATCTGTCATACCTGGGAAACGTTTCCTGCTCTGAAGCTCAAAGGTTCCTGTCAGGATAAGGATTTTTCTGGCAGACCATGGGCTACTGAGAAAGCTGCCAGGCTGGTGAGTCCCTGGATTCTCTTACCCCTTGATGGCTTGTGGTCTAAGTGAGGGGGGCTTAATGGCTCAGGATTGGGGACTTTTGCATTTTTTATTTATCTGTGAGGGCAGATTCTAATGGAGTACCTTTTGTAGCATTTTATTATGAAGCAGTTAGTTTGCAGCTTATTAATGCCAGTAGGTCTCCTGTGTCAGCAACATCACCTCTGTTTACAGGAAGAGGTCATTGCATACTGTTTTCCGTGACTGCAATTGAAGTTAAGAATGTGGGTCTCTAACTAATGCAGCATTTTACGGACATCTGAGCACTCATTATGGGATATGTGAATACTATTGCCCTTGAAAAAGTCCGGCCGGGATCTGGATGAAACGCGTATGGATCTATCCTATGTGTTCTGTGGATGGCTTGTACTGAGAACCACTTGTTTGCTGGGGGATGCTTCAGCTACTTTGCCAGTCGTGACATCAAATGCCACTTCTCTGGAGGTTGGCGCCGTGCAAGGTCTTGGATGTCGGGCTGCTAGTGGGACTAGTCGTGCAGTTACACAGCACATTAAGGACATTCATTGCAAATGGATGCGGAGTATTCTAATTTTTAATGTAAGTGCTTATGTTTCGTTGCACTGTTTTATGTAATAAAATTTCTAAGCCATTCTTGTGCTCTGCTTACTGTTTTTCATGGGATATGTGAGTAACAGAGGTTTTGGCCACGGCTTGAACTGATTTATGTTTGGGTTTTTATTAACGTAAGCCCTTATTCAGTTTTACAATTTCCTTTCAAGGATCTGGCATCGGACTTAATTTCTGTGTGTTTAGCACGATATGCGCACTTTAAATTTCCACTTTGAGGTGGCACCATTTTAAGTCGGACGCTGCGAATTTTACCGGTGGCGGTGTGTTAAGCGAGCCTCATGAAGTTGCGAGCTGCTCTCTGCAGTTTGAGGACTTTTAGTGTTACACACTGATATAATTATGGAAACATTTAAATAAGTGATTTAAATGAAGAGCGGGAAGCGCCAAGCCTTTGCTTCCGTGATGGCGGTAATAATAACCCAGTGATGTTTTGCACAGTTTTACAATTTATCTAATGTCATGGATCAGATTCAGAGTATTTAACATTTTAATGCAACAAAGTGTGGGACTCAATTTTCTTGTGGGGTCGACATAAAGCCTTCTTACTCTTTTTGCAAGTTGGAGTAATCCAGGACTCATGGAGGTTTAGTCATCCTTGGAATAAGGGGACATCTATAAAAAAAGAGACTTTCATCTGAGTCTAAGTCAGCTTGAAGGGGTTACCCCCGATCCAGTCTTGGATCAAGTAGGGGGCAAGCTTCCTTCTTCAGCAGGTTTGGGTCTGTGATGTCACAGATCATTGGGTAATGGAAGTAGTATCCCTAGGATACCTGATAGGGTTCAAGTCTTGTCCTCTCCCAGGGAGGGTAGGGGCAGATTTATCCTATTTAGGTTATCAAGCGAGACGTTGTTAGCGCAGTAGGTAGCATGCTAGTCTCTTAAACTAAAGGTCGTGAGTTCAGGTCTCACTCTCGGCACTTGTACTTTATCAAACAGGTGAAGAGAGAAGCCTTGCTATCTTGCATAAAGGACCTATCTAATCTGGGAGGATTGTCCAAGTACAGGTAGCGGAACAGGGTCAAGGATTCAATTCAATCCTCTTTGTGGTTCCCAAAAAGGGAACTTTATTTTGGACCTCAAGTGTCTCAAAAAGTTTTTCATGGTTCCATCATTCAAGATGGAGACTATATGCTCCATTCTACCCTTAATTCTGGAAGGTCAGTTTGTCTTCCATAGACCGGAAGGATGTGTATGTTCACTTCCTTTTTCACAGGATCATCCCCCTTTTCCTGTGGTTTGCCTTTCTAGACAAACTCTATTTGTTGCTCTCCATGGATCTTTACAACGGTTCTAGGGGTCCTTTTGGTGGTGGTCAGATCTCAGGAGATAGCGGTGGCGCCATAACTGGATGGTTTTTTGGTTCAGGCCCCTTCTTTTCTCTTAGCAAGATTTCATACAGACACTCTGTTGCCTATTCTTCGTTCCACGGGCCAGTTGTAATAGTCAGATGACTAGCTTAGCTGCCTAGCAAGCAGAAGGTTTGCAGTTTGATTCCTGCTCTAGATTTTTGCAACTTGAACGTGTGTTCGCAAGCTGTTTAATGGATAAATCTGGAAGAGAGTTCCCTGGTGCCTCTCCAGGGTGTGCCTTTTTGGATTGATTATTGACTCTTTGTCCTTGAAGATTATTGCTGACAGAGGTCATAAAATCCAAAGATTGGGCTTCTTGTTAGTCTCTTCAGTCTTTTCTCCGTCCATCCATCAGTGGCTTAATGTATGGAGGTATATGGTCCAATGGTTGCTTGCATGGACATTTATTCCATTGGCTCGTCTCCATTGGAGACCTCTACAGTTATGCATGTCCAGTCTATGGAACGGAGACCTCTCGGATCTTTCGCAGATTCTAATTCTAGATTTTGCAGGAGCATCTGTTTCAGGGTACATACTTCCTAAGTCCAACCTGGGTTATTGTGACCACGGATGCCAGCCTTTCAGGCTGTGTAGCAGTTTGGGGTTCTTTCAGGGTTTTTGGACTCGAAGAGTCTTCTCTTCCCATAATCATCCTAGAGTTGAGAGCAATTTACAATGCTTTAATAGCTTGCCCTTAACTATCTTCGGTCCGTTTTATCAGATATTCTAGTGCTATTGTCTTCTCTCTACCACTTCCCAGGGGTGGTTAACTGGGCAGAGGATTGTTTGAGTGGGCAGGCCTTTCATCCCGGGGAGTGGGCTCTTCACCCAGAGATTTTCACAATGATAACACTCAGGTAGGGGGTTCAGGAGTTGAATCTGATGGTGTCTCATATGAACACAAAATTCTAAAAGTATGGTTCAAGATCAATAGATCCACTAGTCACTCTTATAGGTGCTCTGGCGGAATCTTGGAACTTTGTCTGGCGTACCTGTTCCCCACGTTTAATCTCCTTCCTCGAGTTATTACTCGAATCAAGCAGGAGAGGGCATCTGTGATTCAAATAGTTCCTGTCTGACCTCGCAGGATTGATTTGCGGATCTGGTAAAGATGTTGTCTCTTCCCCCTTGAAGGTTTCCTCTGAGGAAGGACATTCTACTTCTTGGTCCCTTCCTCCACACAAATCTAGATTCTCTGAAGCTGACTGCTTGGAAAAGGTATTTGATACTATGCTTCAGGCTTGTAATCCTATTACTTGTAAGATTTTCCATAACGTATGGCGCATATACCTGCATTGGTGCAAATCTAAGGGTATCTCTTGGAGTCCGGTGAGGATTCCCCGCATTTTATCTTTTCTTCAGGATGACCTGGAAGAAATGTTTGTCAGTCAGTACTCTAAAGGTTCAGATTTCTGCACTGTCTATTATTTTTCTCAAGTGTCTGGCAGATCTGCCAGATGTTCAATCCTTTGTGCAGGTCTTGGTCAGAATCAGGCCTGTGTTTAATCTTGTTGCTCCACCTTGGAGCCCTAATCTCGTTCTTAAAGTTCTGCAGCAGTCTCCATTTGAGCCTACGCTTTCAGTGATTTTAAATTGTTCTCTTGGGAAGTTTTTATTTCTCCTTGCTATTTGTTCTGCTCGCAGATTTCCGAATTTCCAGTCCTGCAGTGTGATTCCCCTTACATTGTTTTTCATGCGGATAAGGCGGTTCTTAGTACTAGTTTGGAATTTCTTCCCAAGGTAGTATCGGATCGCAATATTAGTCAGGAAATTGTTGTTCCTTCTTTTTGTCCTAATCTTTCTTCTCAGAAGGAAATCCTGTTGCATAATCTGGATGTTGTGCATGCTCTAAAGTTTCCTTCAAGCAATTAGATTTTAGGTAATCATCTGCCCTGTTTGTTGTTTTCTCTGGTAAGCGTAAGGGTCAGAAGGTCACTTCTACTGCCCTTTCTCTCTGGTTGAGAAGTGTTATCAGGTTGGCTTATGAGACAGTTGGACAGCAGCCTCCTGAGAGAAATATGGCACATTTCATCAGGTCTGTCTCTTCCTGTTTTTTTTTTATTTTAATATTTTTATTTTAGAATACAAGGTACAACAATAGGCGGAAATGCGCACAGATCAACACAGTCAAACACTAAGTAGGACTTACAGGTCCCTTGGATACATACAAAGACAATAAATATGATACCTACGCCCCCAAGCTCAAACTAGAGTATAAAAGTTCATACAGTCATAAAAATAGAAGACATCAGATTGACTCGCATTTTTCTGTTTTAAAGAAACCCAAAATAGATCTGACCATTGGGTTTTCAAATATGAAGCTTCTGTGGAACAAATTTGCGAGGCGGCAACTTGGTCCTCATTGCAAACTTTTCCAAGTTCTACAAATCGGATAAATAAATACTATTGTAGTTACACAATAGTCAAGTAGCGCCACAGAAATATAAATGTAAATAAAAACATGCATAAAACAAATAAACCACCCTGCAAACACAGTAAAAAGCAGGTATAAAGGATATATAAAATGTACTAAAAGTCCATTCAAAAGACCAAGTGATAAAAATAAAAAATAAATAAAAAGTTCAATAGAATGCACAGTCTCTATAACAAACTGTATTTAAAAGAAACAGATACTTGTGTCTTTCTCCTGATCGATTCTTATCTTGTGTGTCCGCCGTGCAGCTCCCTTCCAATCACTGGAGTGATCTCTGTGAGAAAAGGTTTACAAGAAGAAATCTGTAGATACAGAAAAGGGGTGGAGCGCAGCCAGGGGGACACAAACCAATCTAAGTGCAGATTATAAAATATTCCACTTTATTCCTAAAAAATCAGCAAGATGTACACTTACAAACTTCACCCTCAAACATATGAGCTATGTAATAGCACACTCGTATTGATGTCCACAGAATAGCAGAAATCCACACTTGATGCTTAATAAAAATTCCAGTGATCCCTTATCACGCTGTGCTGTTGCACAGTACACTTAGCCCACTACAGACTAGCAGGGGTTTCCTTGGTGATACTAAGCATAATAAACATATGGCGTTTCCCCCCCACAATAGCACTGTTAGTAAAGTCCAGGGCCGTGGTTATTAAGGGTCATATATGATACCAAACAAACAAGGAGGCGGTAATTCTGTGGCAGCGGTAGTCCTGTATTAGAGCCGGCTTTGGATCCGCCGCCGCACACAGCTCACCTGTGTCCTCCATATACAAGATGGGCGTGACCCTACGTGTTTCACTGGGCTCCTCCCAGCTTCGTCAGAGGCAATGCCCATCCTCTATTCTGACGTCTCTTTATAGAGTTCACAATATTGTTGAAAATAACCAGTGGTATCCTCCTTAAAGAGACATGATTGTATACAATCTAGCAGGAATAAAACTCCATTGGACCATATAACCCTTAAAAAATATGGTGCATATAGCAGGGTAAATATGTTAAAACCTGGCAATACAAACAAGTGATGCTTTGAAAAATACTAAGAACAAGCTAAAAGAGTCAAAACATACACCTAGTATTGTACTTAATACTCTAAACACAGATGTGCAAACACATTATAACCAAATATATTTGCATACATCTATATATATACATTAAAAGAGAAACTATATCTCAAATGAAAAAAACATATTTGGAATAAAAGCTAATAAGGAAATAAATAAATAACTAAGGCCTGACCATCAATGCAGTCATTAAAAATAGTGTATATGAAAACTTATGCATTTCTTAATATTTATATATAATGGTGAGAATCCACACAAAAACCACATCATCAGATGGCATCGATATATAGATGACATACTGATAGTGTGGCAAGGCTCAGTAGGTGAATTGGAAACATTTGTGGAATATGCGAATAGAAATGTAATGAACTAGGTTCAATAGATCTTCTAGAGATAGAGAAAAAGCAATGAGAAAGCACTGGCCTATCCTAATGCAGGACCCATTGTTAAGAGAATCTATTAATGAAAGGGGACAGGTAGTGTTCAAGAGGAATATGAATATAAAAAATAAGGTTAGTCCAAGTATGTTGAGAGCCCTGAGTTCGGACACTTGGTTAAAGAAACATAAACATGTTTTTTTCAAATGTAGTAGAAAAAGCTGGAAGTGTTGTACCCACATAGATCTACAAAACAAATCTTTTGGAATTTCCAGGGGAAGTAATAATTCCAAAATCAAAGATCTAATGATGTGTAAGACTTGTTACATTGTCTATCTTCTAAGTTGTTCATGTGACAAGATTTATGTGGGCCGTACGAAACGCCCCATAAAAACGAGATTTGGTGAACACCTTAGAAACATAGAGAATGGGTTGAATAGCCATGGGGTCTCGGCCCATTATCTGGAATATCACAATAGGGATAGCACAGGGCTTACTGTTATAGCTATAGAACACATAAAGAACAGAGTAAGAGGAGGGGATCGCCTCCTGGAGCTAAGGAAGCGTGAGACATACTGGATCCATAGATTGGGGTCTATGGGTCCAGGTGGTCTCAATTGAGACATATATCTGGCTGCCTTCCTGGATACATAATTGGGGAGTTGTGCAGCTAGGGATAATATTTATATGGCTAATGAATAATGATTTAATTTAGGTAATGAGGCTCTATGTGAGTAGCGTATAAATAGGTTATACCACATTCATTCCACATAGATAGTAAATGTGGATATATTAAGAAATGCATAAGTTTTCATACACACTATTTTTAATGACTGCATTGATGGTCAGGCCTTAGTTAGTTATTTATTTATTTCCTTATTAGCTTTTATTCCAAATATGTTTTTTTCATTTGAGATATAGTCTCTCTTTTTATGTATATATATATAGATGTATGCAAATATATTTGGTTATAATGTGTTTGCACATCTGTGTTTAGAGTATTAAGTACAATAATAGGTGTATGTTTTGACTCTTCTAGCTTGTTCTTAGTATTTTTCAAAGCATCACTTGTTTGTATTGCCAGGTTTTAACATATTTACCCTGCTATATGCACCATATTTTTTAAGGGTTATATGGTCCAATGGAGTTTTAGACCTGCTAGATTGTATACAATCATGTCTCTTTAAGGAGGATACCGCTGGTTATTTTCAACAATATTGTGAACTCGGTTCCCCTATAAAGAGACGTCAGAATAGAGGATGGGCATTGCCTCTGACGAAGCTGGGAGGAGCCCAGCGAAACGCGTAAGGCCACGCCCATCTTGTATACGGAGGACACAGGTGAGCTGTGTGCGGCGGCGGATCCAAAGCCGGCTCTAATACAGGACTACCGCTGCCACAGTATTACTGCATCCTTGTTTGTTAGGTATCATATATGACACTTAATAACCACAGCCCTGGACTTTACTAACAGTGCTATTGTGGGGGGAAACGCCATATGTTTATTATGCTTAGTATCACCAAGGAAACCCCTGCTAGTCTGTAGTGGGCTGTGTACTGTGCAACAGCACAGCGTGATAAGGGATCACTGGAACTTTTATTAAGCATCAAGTGTGGATTTCTACTATTCTGTGGACATCGATACGAGTGTGCTATTACATAGCTCATATGTTTGAGGGTGAAGTTTGTAAGTGTACATCTTGCTGATTTTTTTATGAATAAAGGGGAATATTTTATAATCTGCACTTAGATTGGTTTGTGTCCCCCTGGCTGCGCTCCACCCCTTTTCTGTATCTACAGATTTCTTCTACAAATCGGATACTTTTGCCTCAGCTGAGGCTTTCTTTGGGAGAAAAGTTCTTCAAGCGGTGGTGCCTTCTGATTAGGTTTGCCTGTCTTGTTCTCCCTCTCTTTCATTCTGTATCCTCTAGCTTGGTTATTGGATCCCACTAGTAATTGGAATGAAATTGTGGACTCTCTATGCCATTGGAAATAAAGCAACATTTATGCTTACCTGATACAGTTCTTTCTTTCCTGGCATGGAGAGTCCACGACCCTCCCTTAATTATTGTTCAAGACGGCAGTTTATTTTTTATTTAAAATAAACCTCAGGCACCTCTATACCCTTGTGTCATCTTCTTTTTCCATTTTCCTTCGGCCGAATGACTGAGGGTTATGGGTAAGGGAAGTGAAACTTAACAGCTCTGCTAGGGTGCTCTTTGCCTCCTCCTGCTGGATTCCCACTAGTAATTGGAATGAAATTGTGGACTCTCCATGCCAGGAAATAAAGAAATTTATCAGGTAAGCATAAATTTTTGTTTTTTTGTAATTCGTAGGAGTTTAAAAAAAAAAAAAAGCTTTTATAAAAGCCTACAATATATTTGTTGCCATTGTGCAATCACTGCATGCATTCTTGTCAGTATTGTATCTTCACACAAAGGGCTAAACATCTGTTGCAGGAGTGGTTTGGGACTGGCAGATAAGCACATCTATTGTGCAATATATTGATTGAACTGTAAGATTCTTTAGAAGTGTTCAATTTTACAAGCTGTATAGCAAAACCTGATCTAATTACAGTACTGTACTATATTTCTGATGTTACTATGTATACAAAAGTAAGTATTACAAATTGTACAAAACTACCTTTACATTGTATGTATAAACTGTATCATGAAATATAGTAGATGATAAAAGACTTAAGATATTGCTATTTATACTTTGCCCCAATCCCTCTCTAAGCTGTCCCATATTTCAAATGTAAATATATAAATATTCGGACATTTTTAAATATTCAGAAATCCAAACCTTTTCTGGACCTATGTATTTTGGATTAAGGGTTTTCTACCTGTACCTGAGTGTTGTAAAAAGGAATTATATGTAACAGTAAAGCATGGTTGTACCTTTAATACAAAAAAAAAGGAAGTTGGTAAACCACCCTTGAAGATAGGGGACGCCAATAGGTAAAAATGACTGAAAAATACAAAATAATTTAAAGAGGTATATAGAAAAATGGTAACTAACCAATATTGTTTTATAGTCCAACTAGGCGATAAGCCTGCCCAGAGAGCAGTCTATGTTTTAAAAAATACAAACCCCCAAGCTAAAGTTTTAAAAAAAAAAAAAAAAGTAAAATTATAGAAAAAAGCACACAAAGCTATCCAAAATAAAAAATTTAAAGCTAAACTAATACCTCTATAAAAATAAAAAATCCCCCCAAAATAAAATCAGCCCAAATCTTATACTAAACTACCAATAGCCCTTAAAAGACCTTTTGTAGGGCATTGCCCTAAGTTAAACAGCTCTTTTACCTCTAAAAAATAAGTCCCCCCTAACAGTAAAAAACCCCCACTCACCATTCCCCCCAAAATAAAAAAAACTAACACTAAAAATAACTAAACTACCCATTACCCCTAAAGGGGCATTTGTATGGGCATTGCCCTTAAAAGGGCATTCAGCTCTTTTACTGCCCTTTAAAAGGGCAATTGGCTCTTTTTCAAGCCCCCAAAAACCCTAATCTAATTTAGGGGATGTTAGGTTAGGGGGCTTAGTAATTAAATTAGTTATTTGCATTGTGGGGGGGTTGGCGGTATAGGGGTTAATAGGTTAAATAGGTGTATTGCGATGTGGGGCGTTGGCGGTTTTAGATTTAATAGGTTAAATAGGTGTATTGCGATGTGGGGGGTTGGCGGTTTAGGAAATAATTTAATTATGTTATTTGTGGATTAGGGGTTAATTACTTTATTTTGCAATGTGGGGGTTGACGGTTTAGGTGTTTGTTAATACTTTGTGCGGGAGGTTAAGTTTTTTTGTTATACTTCGTGCGGGCGGTTACGTGATTTTTAGTTATTTCTTG
>CAJPDP010223678.1:0-13247 GCA_905336975.1 Bombina variegata variegata | reverse complement strand
AGTAAAAAAGCAGGCAAATGGCTTTAAAATAGAGATACAAACATATGTGTATATATATATTTACAGACATATATAAACATATAAACACATAAATACATATGTACACATATATAGACATATATATATAAGTGCATTGGAGTCCATTGCAGTTAAGTAGATGAAAACATGTAAAAGCATATTTATGCAATATTCATATTTAAAAAAGTGATATACTGTGTATTTACTGTAAATATTTTACATTCCAATGTTCTACACAGAGCAGAATATGTTCTAAATATTTTTTTTTCGATGGTAATATTTTATTGAATTTTATAACATTTTTGTACATATTAAATGAAAATATTACAGAAATAAAGTAGATGCATTACAATACAAATACATGCAATTATAACATTTCCCCATTCAAATTGGGGACATAGTTGAATCAGTATGTGGATCAACAAGATTCTACAGTACATATCAAACAGTAACTAGTATTTAAAATACAAAAGTCATACATATTTCTGTCGAAGTATCAAGGTTTTTATTTATACATTCTTCTAAGAGGTATTATGAGTGAGGAATGTCTTCCCTTATCTAGCTTCAGTAAGCATAATCCATGGTTCCCAAAGTGCTAAAAATCGATCTTTAGTGGATAGTAGGTCAGCTGCAGCACTGCTCATCTGATCTATCTATCTATCTATCTATCTATCATCTATCTATCTATCTATCTATCTATCTATCTATTACTCTATAGTTAAGGGGTTCTGTCTTCCAGGATCTTGCTATGCAGAGTCTGGTTGCTGTGCAAATTTTAGCTACTAATTTGTTTTGTTGTAAACTGAGTCCTTGTATAGGAAATTGAAGGAGTGCGTGTTCCGGGCCTAAGGTTATCTCTTTCTCAAATATAGTCCTTATTAGTGTGGTTGTCTCTTCACAAATCTTATGTATTTTAGTGCATTGCCACCATGCATGTAAATATGTACCTTCCTCCCCGCAGTTTCTGAAGCATAAGCTACCTGTGGGGTTTCTAGAGTTATGGAATCTCGTTGGGTGTAAATATCACCTGTAAGCAGTTTTTAAGTAATTCTCCTGTAAATTTGCATTATTTGTGAATTTAGTGCCTTGTTGTAAGTTTGTGACCCATTTCTCTAGTGTCCATTCCTTCCCTAAGTCTGCTTCCCATTTTCTCATATGTGTTGTCTTTTTATCTGACTGTTTTAAATTAAAGGTAGGGTATAAAAGTCTTATTAAACCTTTCCGTCTGGTTTTTGTGAGGCATAAAGATTCCAGAGGTGTGGTAATAGTTGTGTAAGCTAATGTTGGCCCTATCACTTCTGCGACTCTCGATCTCAATTGAAAGTAATGGAACCATGTGTGTGTGTCTAAGGGTTCTAGTTCGTTATATTGGTGGATGCTCATAAATTTCCTGTTGATCAGTGCATCAGCTATTCTGTAAAGTCCTTTGTTTGCCCATTTTTCTTGCACTGTTTTGTCAATTAAGGAATTAAATGTTATTAACGGAGTAATTATAGATTTAGGATTATGTAGTGGGAATTTGGTTGTGGCTTTGTCCCAGATATAGATTGTATGTTGCGATAGCATTACAATACTTCCCATGTAGGGGTCTATTGGTTTTAGCTGTCCAGAGGAGTTGTGAGATGTTGTTGATGTTTATAATATTGGCTTCTAGATGTACCCATTGGATGTCATTTGTCAAGTCATACCAGTGTGTTGTCTGAGCTATTCTGGCTGAAAAATAATAAGATAGTAGATTGGGTAGTCCTAATCCTCCTCCAGTTTTGTGTCTAGTCAAAATATGTTTGCTTATTCTTGCCCTTTTGTGATTCCATACAAAACGAAGTATGTCTTTCTGTAGTTTATCTAGCTCTTGTGTAGGTATGGAAACGGGTAGGGATCTGAAAAGGTAAAAAAGTTTTGGAAGGATTGTCATTTTGACTGCCACCAATCTGCCTTGCTAGGAGATTTTGTATTTGTCCCATTTTATCATGAGTTGTCTTAACTGTGCAAACATAGGTTGTTAGTTGTAACGGTAAAGGGAATAAACGTCTGGGGATAGATTAATGCCTAAATATTTGATAGATGTTTTTGCCCACCTAAAGGAGAAGTTCAGTACTATTAATTTTTTGGTTGTCGAGAGTAGATGTGTACAGATTGCCTCACATTTTTCCTCATTTATCTTGTATCTTGAACAGTGTTCCCTCTAAGGACAGTTTTCTTTGTGGCCCAGCAATGAAATAGTTAATTAGGTAACTGCACCCTGCAATTAGCAAACACTGCACAATGCAGACTTTAAGGTATGGTTCTCTTGTTAACTGTTCAACTGCTGGGTCGCACACAAAACTGATATTAGGGGGAACACTGATCTTGAAAAGAGGCTAAATTGTTGTAGTAAAGGTGGTAGGGATTTAAGGGGTTTTGTCAGTGTCAGTATGACATCATCCACAAAAAGAGCTACTTTATAGTGTTTATCCGCTATCTGGATACCAAAAATGTCTGGATTGTCTCTTATTTTGATGGCTAAAGGCTCTATACAGAGAGCAAATAATAATGGTGATAGTGGCCACCCTTGTCTAGTACCATTTCTAATTGGAACAGTTTTAGAGTGGTAACCTGCTAGTTTGATGATTGCCACTGGTGAGGAGTACAGAGAGTAAAGCGCTTTGTGGAATGCTCCACTTATTCCCACCTTATCTAAAACCGTGTGCATATAGTCCCAGTTTACCCTGTCAAATGCTTTCTCTGCATCCTGACAGGAAGAGAGAAGGCACTTTATTAACAGACACAACATTAATTAAGTCTGTAATTTTTTGTATGTTATCTGGGTCTTCACGAGATTTTACAAATCTAACTTAGTCCGAATGTATAAGTTTAATTAAGGAATTATTTAATCTATTTGCCAATATTTTAGTAAATAATTTGATGTCTTGGTTTATTAGTGATATGGGCCTGTAATTTTTGCAGTATTGTTTACTCTTCCCTGGCTTGGGGATTACCGATATCCTAGCCAGCAGCATTTATTGTGGGATTGTATTGCCTTGCATAAACACGTTAAAGATTTTTACTAGTTGTGGAGCTAATATGTCAGAGCAAGTTTTATAAAATATTCCTGAATAGCCATCAGGTATTGAGGCTTTGTTTATTTTAAAATCTTTTATAGCTAATAAAACTTATTGGATCGTTATAGGGGTGTTTAAATGATCTGCCTCTTTTGAGGAGATCCTGGGTAGTGGGCTATCCTTAGGAAAGTTAAGGAGGTCAACCTCTTTAGTGGTCGTAGTTTGATCTGTCAAGAGATTATATCGTTTTTGATAGTTATTAGCAAAGATGTTTGCAATGTCTAATGGGTCATTGGTTGGCTCACCAGTAGGTGTGACTAATTGAGGTACTGATGTGGCTCTTGTCATGTCTTTTAATTTGTTTGATAGCATCCTGTCTGGTTTGTTAGCTTGAACAAAGTATTGGGTGTCTAATAATTTAATAGATCTGTGTACATCCTTTGTTAGTAATTTATTTAGTTCATAACTTTTTTGTTTTAGTTGTTTGGTAACACTACGTTGGGTTTGGGCTATTGCTTGTCTTTTTAGGGTCACAATATCATTTCAAAGTGTCTCTATTCTATGTTTCTTGTGTCTAGTTTGCTTGTTCGATTCAGTTATTAGGACTCCTCTTATATAGGCTTTTAATGCACCCCACGTATATATAGGATTAGTGGTAGATCCCTCGTTTAGTTGTAAGAACTCAATTATGTCAGTTTTAAATTTCTGTGTAAATAAGATGTCTTTAAACACGTTCGGGTTTAAATTCCAAGATCCTGTTAGTTTAGGATTAACAACCCCTACGATGTTGACTGCTACCATTGCGTGATCAGACCAAGGACAGTTTATAATTTGTGCTTTTGTTATAAGGGGTGTTAATATTTGATTCAACAAGACATAATCGATTCTGGAGAAGAAGTTATGTACTAATGAGTGGTAGGTGAAGTCTTTTTCCCCTTGGTGCAATGTTCTCCATCCATCAATTAAGTTATGGTCTGCGGTAAAATCTTTTAGTAGTGAGTAGGTTGGGTTTTGTCTTTGTCCTCTTTGTTTAATTCCTCCTGTTCTATCTATAGTGTAATCTGGAGTAAGATTGAAATCTCCCCCACAATCATTCTATATTTCTTCCAGTGAGTCAGTATATGGCTGCTTTTTGAAAAAAAGGCGGCTTGTCTGTCATTTGCGGCGTATATATTGGCTATTAGAACTGGAGGGTTGTGTAATAGGCCTCTTACTATTAAATATCTGCCCTCTTTATCTGCTATGACCTCTTCTTCTTTGAAGTTAAGTGAGGCATGAAATAGGATGGAGACCCTGCAATGTTTTTTTATGACTGCTGGTTGCATGGTATTGTAGTGGGAAGAGTTTATCAGAATATTTGCGTGTGTAAGTCTTGGTGAAGTGGGTTTATTGTAAAAGCAATATATGTGCATTGTGGGATTTGTAGTCTGATACTGCTTTTTACCTTTTGCCGTTAGAGTGTAATCCCCTAATGTTGTGGGATATTATTTTAATGGTTGCCATGGGTAGTCGTGATTGGTAGTTTCGGGATAATTTGTATAGTAGATGACTGGTTTAGGTGGGTGTAGCAATGGTTTGTTTTGCAACTGAATGTGATTGGGTGTGAGTTGGTGTAGGGCTTTTCCATAACCTACTTTAATAATGGGGTGATTTCCTCTTTTTCTATTGTATATTATTGGGTATATATATATGACCTTGTGTAAAGTATCCACCTATTGACATTATGACCAATAAAAATGAAGAACAGTACATGCATGACAAACATAAAAAACATTTTCCTATAACGATAGTAAACTTATATAACAACTGGGTTGCAGCAATTATTTAAAACAGTAATATATGAACCTGTGTATGGGGGAAGAGAGGGTGGGAAAGGGCAAGGGGGTAGAGAAAGGGGAAAAAGAAGGGGAGGTATTGTGGTGAATATTATTCATATAACCTGAAACATTGAGGGGGGGGAGGGGGGTAGGTTAGTGGGAGAGGTAAGGATGAAAAATGAGCTGGGTATTGACATAACATAAAATTACAACTTCACCTATCAGATGATCATTTTCTTAGTAGTCTCTGAGTAGTAGATTGTAACTACTACAAACAATTTTGTAAGGAGTAAATAATGGTTAGATTTAATACTCAAGTCAAGTTTGTAAGGCTTCTTCGATCATTGGTTGTTCTAAATATTCTGGGCTTTTAGATCCTTGTCTTTCTCTTCTTGGTCTTTTGGACTTCCCCACAGAGATCCATTCTTTCTGAAGTGGTTTCCTTTGTGGCTTGGACATGTCCATGGGTGTGTGCGTCTCTTTTAATAGGTGTATCCTTCTCAGTATGGCTTCTCCTTCTTCTAGTGTGGAGCAGGAATAGGAGGTATTTTGGTAGGTGAAGATTAGCCTAAATGGAAAGTGCCATCTGTATTTGATTTGTGCTGAGGTTAATGTTGCCAGAAGTGGTTTTAACTCTCTCCTTTTACGAAGGGTTATGGGTGCCAAATTAGAATATACTTGAAGTAGATGACCTTCAAATCGGATTGTATTCATTGATCTAGTCTCCTGTAGTAATCGGTCCTTAATATGATAATAATGACGTTTCACTATTATATCCCTATGTTGAGATGCTTGTGGTGGTCTGGTAAGTGCTTGGTGTACTCTGTCCATTAGAAACAGAGATGTGTCTGTTCCAGGTAGAAGTTGTTTAAATAGTTGTGTGACAGCTTCTGTAAGGTTAGTGTAAGTCTCTGGTAAGTTGCAAATTCGAAGGTTAGATCTTCTGGACCTATTCTCTAGGTCTTCTAATTGATCTTCTAGTTTTCTAATTTGAATGGCCTGTTCTTGGATAGCATTTTGTAGATTAGGTAGTTCTTCCACTACTTCTTCTAGCCTTTCTTCAATGTCTGCTGTGCCACCCCCTATTTCTTGAATATCCTGCTTTATTTCTGACAAAGCTGTTTTAAATTCCTCCTGAAACTGGGCTTTTATTTGTATGCGTAAGTCCTAATTTGGGGACTCTGCAGGTTGTTTGTCTGCTGATTTATCTGATATTGCTGATGTATTACCTCCTGTTGAAGATGATGGCTCTTGCGCTTTGTGTTTTAGCTGGGAGCGAGATAAACAGTCTTTGACTGTTTGTGTCTTGTTCTTCATTTTGTTGGCTTTTTAATGTTGTAATATTTTGAGGTACGTTTTATATAACTTGCTTCAGGATAAGCTGCTTGGTTGATGTGTCAATCCTTCAGCTAAATAGAGGGTGTGACGCAGTTGCCTGTAGGTTCATGTGAATGGTAGCTGTTGCTGCACACTCAGTTATCAAAGCCTCATTGTGTGTCCATCTTTGTGGCCTTTTTGTTATATAAGTATTCCTTTCCCCCTTCTAACTGCTACATCCAGCAAACTTTATTAGCGTAGTTGTTAGTTCCAGTTTATGTCAAGAGCTTTATCTAGCGTCTATAGTAGGGAGATTAAATGAGTGGGTATGTTTTGCCTTTTGACTGTTGTTATAGCGGTTTTCAGCCCCAAGTGGGTTGATGATTTTTTTTTACCATGTGTCCGGGGTATAAAGACCTTACCCTCATTCTACTCCTCAGGTCCCCTGCAGATTAAGCAATATACTTAGCTCTGATCTTTGAAAGTGCATTCAAATTGGCGCTGTGGTGGAGTGGCGCCTATTGCAGTAGGCTGCAATTGCGGCAACGCTAAAAGTCCGGGTCGGCTCTCAGAGAGTTGGGATTTTCCTGCACTTTGGTCCGTACAGTATCCTCAATGGTAGGTAGGATGGTTAGGGTCTGGTTCAAGGCTAGATTGTGCTTTTAAACCCCTCGATATACAAAGTTTTCCACAGAGCTCTTACAATGTGTGACTGCTCCGTTCAGTGGTTAGCTCCGTCCCCTAGATATTTTTTAAATAGATATTCCTATATATATCTGTATATATTTATAGCTATATATAATCATATATATGTATGTATATATATATATATATATATACACATTGTACCAAAATACTATCAGATATATGCAGAAATATGTATTTATTAATAAATAGAAATGTGAAATATTCATGTGTTCATGTGTGGTTAGCACACTTGAGAAAATGGGATTGGATTTGCGGGTAAGTAGGGTGTTAGGTTTTCCCCCCAATTTTTTTGCTACATTGACTTCTATGTGGGAATACGATATAGTTTGCGTGATATTCTAAGTTCGGCTTGTTACACTTTTTTAGCGTGCAAGTGAAACCAGTTTACTTTCACCTCATAATACGAGTGGAACCCGACGCACGCAAAAAGCTTACTTCTAGCATAGTTAACGCTCGAGCAGGAGAGTTATATATCTTTCCACTTGTGACCCAAAATGTGTATCTTTCTGTCTGTCTACAGCATGTGTATATAAACATACATACATATATGGTGTGTCCTTCCCTGGCTGCAATCATATACAGTATGTTCGTGTGTGGTTAGCGCACTTGAAAATGGGATCAAATTTGCGTGTGAATAGGGTGTTAGGTTTTTTCCCCCCATTTTTTTTGCTCCATTGACTACTATGGGGGCATACGTTATTGTTTGTGTGATATTCTAAGTTCGGCTTTTTACGCTTTGTTACCACGCAAGCAAAACCAGTTTACTTTAACCTCATAATACGAGTGCGATCTGACGCACGCAAAAAGCTTACTTCTAGTGTAGGTAACGCTCAAGCAGGAGAGTTATATATTGCTCCACTTGTAATCTGGCCAAAATGTGTATCTTTCTGTCTGTCTACAGCATGTGTATATAAACATACATACATATATGGGTGTGTCCTTCCCTGGCTGCAATCATTTTCAATATATTCAAACTCCACCCTTCACTTGCTCTATTCGGAGCAACAAATCATAACTTGTTATTGGAGTAAACATAACTAGCTATGGTTGTTTTTAAAGGAAATTCTTCTTTATTCTGCAGTAATCACCTCTGCTGAATCCAGTTAGGGAAATATATGTGTAGCAGGATGTAGCAGTATTTAACTTGTGAAGCGTGCTATATGCAATAAAGGTTATTAGAATGGTAAAATTCTTCATTGTCAGACTTCAATTATAGAAAAAGGGGGCAAAATAAACAAGGAAAGCAGATTGAAAAGGTTTATTTTTGCAGTGTAACATTAAGCATTTTATTTTGCAATCTCAAATAGTTTACCTTTCTAACTCGCTAAAAAATGTTTAATTGTCCACTACCACAAGAAAGGCTGGTTTGCTTCCTGCAGGACCATTCAACATTCCACACAGTGATTGTTTAACCAATGCAGGTGCCTCATTTATCTGTTCAATAACAAAGGAGATAAGACAAACAATAGTCAAGAGGCATTTAAAGGACATATCACTGGACTGTAAAATAATCCACACACTATACAAAATATGGTATACAACATTATTCCTTAAAGTGAAGGTCAATTCTGATGAATCGGTGCCCGGTTTTTAATAATCCTATTAAAACAAGGGCACTTTAATTAATCAAAATTGACATTTCCCTCGTTTTCTTCTAATACTTACCTTTTAATCTTCACAGCCGCTCCAGCGATTCCCCCGGCCATCGGAAGCCTCTACATACTTCAGAAATGACAAATCCGGCTTCCTCCCCCAGGGGAATCTTGGCCTGAGGCAACGCCGTGATTGGAGGAAGCTGGATTCATCATTTTGGACCCGCAAAGAGGGCTTGCGATTGTAAGGGATTCATAATGACGTTCTTGCTGGGGTTTTTTTTGGCAAGGTACTACTAATTGCAAGGTACTACTAAAAAAATTAGTAGCACATCATCAAAATAACTCTGATACATTGTTTAACCCTGCATAGCCCAAATTGCACTCTAATTTTCAGCTGTGTTAGCGGATATTGATACATCAGGTGTATACCATTCTAAAATATGTAACATTTTCTTTATCAAAACGGACACTAAGCACATGAAAACTACTTTTATACATTTTTGGTAAAAAAATAATTGAAAGTATATATTAAAATTTAAATATGTCTCTTGTAGGTTTCGGGATTTAAAGCAAATGAAAAGTGAATCTGTTTATTATGATGTGATATGAAAATAATTTATTTTGGTTTGCATTGCATTTCTGATAAGCCCTTTTGGAGATCTTCATAAACAAAGGATGTTTTAAAAGATTGGATGTGTTGATAAATTCTCCATTGATGTCTATTAGATTGATAGAAGTATGAATTGTAATGTGGCCCAAACTTTAGTATATTGTTACAGTCCATTGTCTACCAAAAAAAAGTGCTGAAATTAACAATTATGAGGCAGTCTAAGATTCATTGAAAATAAAAGCGACATCAGTTATAATAGCATGTAAATAAATGGCAGATCTTTTATTTTGGAGAATACAGCAATTTGAAAGAGATTAATATTTTAAAGCAGGGACTAGCAACCTTTTGTGCTGTGCTAAATTCATGCTATTAGTTTTGCTACTTAATAAAGAAGGAATAATTAAAAGAATAATTAAACACTTCATGTACCCTAATACTAGAGATAATCTGATGGAGCAGGGTAGAAAATTCTAGACCACAGGAACATCATGTGAGAAGTATTGGAGGTGTGAGAAGGACGTAGAGATAATAGGAGTGGAGAGATTAAAGTCAGAAGATGATCAAAAAGGATGGCCCGGAAATTATTTGAAGATGAGAGAGGAAATACAGTTGGGAGTGAGGCTGTTGAGTACTTTATAATTTATGGTTAATACTTTAAATTTTATTCTAGAGTGTATGGGGAGCCAGTGTAGAGACTGGCAGAGTGGAGCAGTTTATGTAGATCAGTGACTTAGGTGGATTGGTCTAGTTGAAGCATTCATGATAAATTGGAGGGGGGAGAGGCCATAAAGAAGTACATTGCAGTAGTTAATGAGTGACAAAATTAGAGAATTAATTAGTATTTTTGTAGTTTTGTACTGCAGGATTTGGTAAGAGCTTCAATATGTGGAGTGGATGTAAGTTAAGCGTAAATTGTAATCCCAAGGCAGTGGACCTGGGGTGAGATGATGAGAATAGAGTCTCCATCTGTAAGATAAATGTCAGGTGTTGGATGTCTCGGAGAGGGGGGAATAAGAAGCAGCTCAGTTTTTGACAGATTGAGTAGTGTGAGTTCATCCAAGAGGAAATGGCATAAAGACCGTTGGTAATCTGGTTGAGTAAAGAGGGAGAGATATCAGGAGAGGAAAGATAGATATTAGAATCCTCAGCAAATAAGTGGTACTGGAAGTTAAAGATTAAATACATTTTCCAAGGGAGGATTTCTAGAAAGAAAAAAGCAAAGGGCCCAAGACAGAGCCTTGTAGTGATCCAACTGAGAGAGGCAAAGGATCAGATGATATGATTTTAAAGGAAACTGTAAACAAATGATTTGAGAGATAGGAAGCAAATTAGGTGAGAGATGGGATTTGGATACCAACAAAATGTAGAATTTGCAAGAGTGTCAAAAGCAGCAGATAGATCCAGAAGAATTGGTAAGGATTTGTGTCCCTTTGCTTTAGCTGATAGCAGATTATTTGTTACTTTAGTAAGAGTAGTTTCTGTTGAGTCATAAAAATTAAAATATAAAAATGAAAAGAGGGCGCCTCATAGTGTCAAACTGTATTAGCAGATGGTAATTCCTTTTAATATAGCGCTTACCAGATGAAGTAGCACTGTGCTGTGACCAGTTCAGATGAGCGGACTAGCACTCAACAGTGGCTAGTACACTGAAGCCTCGGTATCCCTGTGATAATCACTGCAGCTTCTCATATGATGTAGAGGGTGTTCTGTCTCAGAACTTTGCGCCACAGGTGTTTGTTAGTGGATACAAACAACGACAAACTTCCAATTTGTGTAAAAATAATTAAAATGCTTTATTTTATTCAAAGCATCAGCAACGCTTGACAGGTAACGCATTTCTCAACCAATTTACTGGTCGTTTCCTCAGACCAAAAACAAAGCAGATACTGAGCAATACATTCGTTAACAATATATACATACAAACATTTAAAAAAAACGGAAGTTTGTCATTAATTACAAGACCAATGAAAAATTGAGATTTCGTTTCTCTAGGAGACTAATTGATTCAAGGATTAGAGATAATGGTAAGATTTAACTCCTCATTAACTCTTACGATCTACATATAAGGAACAAGCCTAAAAGCAGAGATGAACAGGAACATAAAAAGGTTAAACAACTTAACATATTTGACAGTTGTCTTACTATGTTGTATGATATTTTATACGATACAATGTTAATAAAACTTTAAGTAAAAAGCCTAAAGTCTGTTGAGTGTTTAGGGCAGCAGCCAGTTTGTCAGGGATCCAGTAAGGTGTTAGTTGAGAGAAATTGAGTTATGCGATTATAGATTAGTCATTCTAATAATTTGGAGGCAAAGAGAAGTAAGGAGACTGGATGACAGTTAGAAGGGGGAGGGTTCAAACAAGGGCTTTTTTAGGTTTGATGTGATTGACACATGCTTGAATGTATCAGGAAATATGCCAGTGGTGAAAGACTGGTTAAAGAGATAAGTTAGGGCGGGGTTAAAGAAGCAGAGGGAGAGAGAGGGAGGGAAGAAGTTTTGAAGGCATAGGGTAAAGTTGACAAGTTGGGAGATGAGCAGAGGATAGGAGTATAAAGACTTCTTCCTCTGTTCCAGGAGAAAAGTAAGGGGTGTTAGAGAGAGATATTTTTTTAATTGTGTCAATTTTATTTTTGAAGTGATCAGCAATAATCTGAGCAGTGAGTTTGGTAGTGGGCAAAGGTTCAGGCAGACATAGAAGGGAGTTAAAGGTTTAAACCAGCTTTCTGGGGTTGGGGGAAGAAATAGAGTTATTTGGCCAGGCTAAAGGCAGAGTTGTATGATCTGAGGATGAGTTTATAATGCAGGAAATGAGAAAGGGTACTTGATTTTCTCCACAGACATTCAGTAGCCTTTGAACATTGCCTAAAGATAGCGGCTCTGTTTGGTGTGCCACTGTTGCCATTGCGTGCATGATGCACAGTGAACATTGGAGGATGCAGCTTTGTCAAGTATCGATTTTAGTGCTGAATTATACTGTAAGGCCAAAAGGTCTGAGCAAGAGAGGGATGAAATGTTCAAAAAGAGAGGTTTCAGTTATGTAGAAAAGTCTGTGATATCCAAGTATTTTAAATTCCTGTAAGGTAGAAGTTTTTTGGGGGCTAGTGTAGAGGCTGCATTTAGAGCAAATGATAAAGTTAGTAGATGGTGGTCTGAGAGAGGAAAGGGGAAGTTAGAGAATTTGGAAAAATCACAGAGATTGATGAAGATCAGGTCAATCGAGTTGGCCTCACAGTGGGTTGGCGATAATGTCCACAAAGACAGGCCAAAAGGGTTATAAATTTAGAAGCAGCAGGAATGTTAGTATTTTCAATGGGTATGTTGAAGTCACCTAAGATGAGAGAAGGTACATTAAAAGAGAGGTGGTATGGGAGCCTGGCTTCAAAGTGGTCTAAAAATTGTGATGTTGGGCCTTCCCTATAGGAGTGCTATAAGGAAAGAAGAGGCGGATAGTGTGAAATTCAAAAGATGAAAAAGAAAGGGAGGGGTGAAGGAATGCAGTGGAAGGTACAGTATGGAGGCATACATATGCCTACATACCCTCCTTGTCTGTCTCCAGGCCTGGGTGTGTGACTGAAGTGCAGGCCAACATAGGTCAGAGAGGCCACAGAAGTTGTGTGAGGGCTAACAGGTTAAGTGATTGCAAAATAAATAGGTTTTGTATAGAAGTGAGCTTGTGGCATACAGAGCGTGTGCGTTCCAAAGGGCACAAGAGAATTGCAGGGTATTAACAGAAGAGCTGTTAATGAGATTGAGAGCGTTACATGGGCAAAGTTTTGGCAGTGTCAATCATGGTAGTGAGTAGAAAGAAGCAGATGGAGGACCTGGGTTAGGTGAGGCATCCCCAACTGCAAGGAAAAGAAAGATAGTAAGAGAAAGAAGATGAGATTGTGTCTTATGTGGGTGCCTAAGCTTAGTTCAGTGGAGCATGGTTGGCTAGGAGTATCCAGTTTATGGGTAATAGCAGTCACATGGTCATAATTAGCAGATATCATAAATTAGAGCAGGAATAACACAAGGCCAAAGCATACAATGGAAATGGAATCTTCTTACCACAAATGGAAAACAGACATAGGAAAGAAGAATAACATAAGGTAATAAAATGACATACCAGGAGGAGCATCCTCTTCTTACGGTCGT
>CAJPDP010223644.1:0-12553 GCA_905336975.1 Bombina variegata variegata | reverse complement strand
CTGTTACATTGTGTATTATACTTTGAAAGTATGTATATGTGCAATTAGTATTAAAGATAAACACTAATGCTGACATTAGGACACAGTGTAATATTTTAGACAATGATTTTAAAATTCGAATTGATGTTTGATTCAATATAATCTTAAGCTGATAGCTCAAAGGGATAGCCCACCTAACTTTAAACTGTTATGATTCAGATACAAATCTGTTGAGATTTTTAGATAAGACTTTAATAGGGGGATGAGAGGTTGAAGAAAGGTGTCTATATAAATTCAGATAATTTTGATGTTAATGAATTAATCACCGACACTATGGGTCTTCCCGGTGGTTTATCTTTATTCTTGTTAATTTTGGGGAGTTGATAGAAAATTGCTATGGTTGGAGTTTCATTTTTCAGAAAGTAGTATTCATTTTCATTTAAAATTCCTACAGTTTTTGCACTAAATAGTAGTTCTCCATACTCTCTAGTGCAGATTTTTGTTGGGTCTCCAGTAAGTTTTTTATATGTTGTGTTGTCATCCAGTAACCGGAAAGCCTCTTCTTAATAGTCTGTCCTGTTCTGCACGACTATTCATCCTCCCTTGTCAGCTTCCCTAAAAATAATAGTAGTATCTTCTTTAAGATTATTTAGAATATTTTTCTCTTTTTTTGTTAAATTATCTTTTTGAATTCTATAATTTTTAAAAAAGTTATCTATATCTTCTCTTCCTAGATTGTAAAAAACTGGGATGTAATTACCTTTAGATTGTACAGGAAAAAGGTTGATGATGGTTTAAATGAAGTATGTTGTTCATATGATAGGGTTGGCGCATCTGGTGTATTCATATTTTATAATTCCTGCAGTGTAATTAATGCTTCCAGGTCAGAGTCTGTTAACACTTGTAAATCTACATCAGCTTTATGAATTTCTCTTTTCTATTTTTTAAAATGTCATTTTAAAGTTAATTTTCTGATATATTTATTTAGGTCTACAAAAGTTTCAAAGGGGTTTGGACCTTTATTAGGTGCAAAAGAAAGACCTTTATTTAAAATTGATAATTCTTCTTTAGTAAAGCTTCTATTTGAAAGATTACAAATTTTTGTTTCTAAACTTTTGTCGGATTCTAAATTTTGCGGTCTAATGATCTTATTCTTTTTGTCCCTTTTTCTCTTTTCTCCTCTGCATCCTCTCTTCCTCTTTTTGTTTTTTTAGTTCTCTTTGATTCAATTGTAGAGATGGGGGATTTTCCTGTTTGTTCTTGGGGTTGATTTGGAGTTATATGGACGTTCGTTATTTGTGTTTTCCTTTGTGGGGGTACCAGAAAATTTGTATTATTTGAATTTACCCTCTTACAGTATTTCTGTGTATTGTTTACTTCATAAAAAGATCTATTTTCAAAATGTTGATTTGGTTTATTATATTCAAACTGTTGTTGTCGTTGGTATCTATTTCCCTTAAAGAAAGGTTCCCTTTGATTTTCTGATCTCCCTGTATTATATTGTGGCTTATGTCCATAGTGTGTCCCATAATTTTCTCTTCTTTTCATGTTATAGTGTGATCTATGTGCAAATTGTGTATTATGATTTGTGTTTATCCTATGTGGAGGTCCATCATTGAAATGTTGTGAATGTCTTGAATGTCTACTATTTAATCTGGAATTATGGTTAGAATTATGATAATTTGATTTATTGTTAGTAGGATATTTCCCTGTTGATTGTATCCTATTTTTGTAATTTTTTGGAAATTCCTGAAAGTGTGGTTCGAAGAATAGTCTGAAGAATTTATGTGAGACCAATTTGTGCTTTGTGTTCTTTGGTTACTATTTTCTCCTAGCACTTCCCATACTTCATCCTCCTCTACCTCTGTGTTGATTTTGATTAATTTCTCTTTTTCTTTTTGGATATTGTAACCTCTCAAGATTTTTTTCTTTTTCTTACTTTCTACTTCATGTTCAAATCTCTCTACTTTTCTTTTGTTTTCTTTATCAAGTTCTGAGTAATATACATCTCCTTTAAAAAAAAGTTTAATTTAGAGCGAATATCTTTAATCTCATTTTTACATTGGTCAATTTTTTTGTTTCTAAATGTAATTAGAATATTCATTAGTTTAGACTTCCTCTAAAGCTGTATCCCACTCTGATAGGAGTTATATTTCTGAACTGCATATTATTATTGCTTTTTCAAACTGTAGCCGTTTTGGAATAACTTTGTGTTTGAGGTATCTCTCTTAAGTATTACAATCATGCCAGTGTACCAGCTGTTTCTTACTTAACTTTTCTAATTTTTCAAAAATAACTTTTGGGTCTCTAAAATTGTAGTTATCTAGAAATGTAATAGAATCCTCATTAACTGAAAGATGTTTGTGTTTTTTGGCTAGAATCAAAATAATCTCCATATTCAAAATCATGTTCATATTGTGCAATTTTGTAAACTAAGAATCTGTAGGCAGTTGCAGGATAAAACAAGCAGCTCAAACCCAAATAAAGGAAATGTGAGAAGAAACCTTTCCACAATCCTAAGAATATATATGAATCAAGAGAACATTAAGGGTTACATTGAGCTTAACCTGCCCACTATAAATTGATATGTATAAACTTACGTATAAGTATTTTTATAAAATGCGTACAAAAGAGTGAGTTCTGAATTTATATATGCACTCACGCTCATACGTGAAAAAAATGGGAACCCGGAGAATCTACCATACTTCCAGATACACCAGAAGGATCTAATAATCCATCCAACAGAGGGAAACAGAGGGAAATAGAGCAAATTGAAGCCGACATACCTCACAGATGAATCTTTTTCCATAAGAGCTGATCAAAGAGTGCCCTCCAACAAAGCCTTCCACTTACCTCAAATGATTGGGGTAAATTTCTGTAAGTAGTCACTTCAGAAGTTTTTCACTAGGATTATATACATCACTACACCTGCTGAGGTGTTTAACATACCCTGTG
This sequence comes from Bombina variegata variegata, assembly GCA_905336975.1. Classification (NCBI taxonomy): domain Eukaryota; kingdom Metazoa; phylum Chordata; class Amphibia; order Anura; family Bombinatoridae; genus Bombina; species Bombina variegata. The sequence goes on along the minus strand of CAJPDP010223644.1, from coordinate 9,619 downwards.
TAAACTTTTAGGTTCCAATTCTAAATAGTTGGTTTTTATTATATATATTTTTTACCATGATTTTATATACCATTTATACACTATTTATATATATTGTGTTTTAATTTATTGATACCAATTCATTTTCCACGTATTAGCGTGAGTGCATATATAGATTCAGAACTCACTCTTTTGTACGACTTTTATAAAATTATTTATAACTAAGTGTAAACATATCCATTTGTAGTGGGCAGGTTAAGCGCTATTTAACCCTTAATGTTCTCTTGATTCATATATCTTCTTAGGATTGAGGAAAGGTTTCTCCTCACATTTCCTTTATTCGGGTTTGAGCTGCTTGTTTTATCCTGCAACTGATAATCTGTGGTGCAATATCCATCTCTTCTCAGGGTATTGCCTTTTCTACATCTTGCACCTTTTTCCTGTCCTCTTTGTTATTTATAAATTAATTTCCTAAAGGCTGCATAAGTGGAAAGAGAGAGAGAAATTAATTGACCTACAAATTCTTAGTTTACAAAATGGCACAATATGAACAGTATTTTGAATATTAACATTATTTTTATCCTAGCAAAAAACACAAAAATCTTTTAGTTAATGAGGATCCTATTACATTTCTAGATCATTACAATTTAACAGACCCAAAATTTATTTTCGAAAAATTAGAACATTTAAGTAAGAAACAGCTGGTACACTGGCATGATTGTAATAGTTTAGAGAGATACCTCAAATACAAAGTTATTCCAAAACGGCTACAGTTTGAAAAAGCAACCATAATAGACAGCTCAGAAATAGAACTCCTATCAGAGTGGGATACAGCTTTAGAGGAAGTCTCCATTAAACTAATGAATATTCTAATTAAATTTAGAAACAAAAAAATTGACCAATGTACAAATGAGATTAAAGATATTCGCTCTAAATTAAACTTTTTTTAAAGGAGGTGTATATTATTCAGAACTTGATAAAGAAAACAAAAGAAAAGTAGAGAGATTTGAACATGAAGTAGAAAGCAAGAGAAAGAAAAAAATCTTGAGAGATTATAATATCCAAAAAGAAAAAGAGAAATTAATCAAAATCAACACAGAGGTAGAGGAGGATGAAGTATGGGAAGTGCTGGGAGAAAATAGTTACCAAAGAACACAAAGCACAAATTGGTCTCACATAAATTCTCCAGACTATTCTACGAACCACACTTTCAGGAATTTCCAAAAAATTACAAATAATAGGATACAATCAACAGGGAAATATCCTACTAACAATAAATCAAATTATCATAATTCTAACCATAATTCCAGATTAAATAGAAGACATTCAAGACATTCACAACATTTCAATGATGGACCTCCACATAGGATACACACAAATCATAATACACAATTTGGACATAGATCACACTATAATATGAAAAGATGAGTAAATTATGGGACACACTATGGACATAAGCCACAATATAATACAGGGAGATCAGAAAATCAAAGGGAACCTTTCTTTAAGGGAAATAGATACAAACAACAACAACAGTTTTAATATAATAAACCAAATCAACATTTGGAAAATAGAGCTTTTCATGAAGTAAACAATACATAGAAATACTGTAAGAGGGTACATTCAAATAATACAAATTTTCTGGTACCCCCCCAAAGGAAAACACAAATAAAGAACTTCCAAAAAGCTCCAAATCAACCCCAAGAACAAACAGGAAAAGACCCCACCTCTACAATTAAATCAAAGGGAACTAAAGAAAACAAAAAGAGGAAGAGAGGATGCAGAGGAGGAAAGAGAAAGAGGGAAAAAAAGAATAAGATCATTAGACTAAATCAGAATCAGACAAAAGTTTAGAAACAACATTTTTTACTCTTTCAAATAGAAGCTTTACTAAAAAAGAATTATCAATTTTAAATAAAGGTCTTTCTTTTGCAAACCCCTTTGAAACTTTTGTAGACCTAAATAAATATATCAGAAAGTTAACTTTAAAATGACATTTTGAAAAAAAGAAAAGAGAAATTCATAAAGCTACCAATGATGTCGATTTACAAGTGTTAACAGACTCTGACCTGGAAGCATTAATTACACTGCAGGAATTAGAAAATATGAATACACCAGTTGCTCCAACCCTATCATATGAACAACATATTTCATTTAAACCATCATCAACCTTTTTTCCTGTACAATCTAAAGGTAATTACAATCTAGTAAGAGAAGATATAGATAAGTTTTGTAAGAATTATAGAATTCAAAAAGATAATTTAACAAAGAAAGAGAAAAATATTCTAAAAAAATCTTAAAAAAGAAACTATTATTATTTTTAGGGAAGCTGACAAGGGAGGAGGAATAGTCGTGAAGAACAGGACAACTATTTAGAAGAGGCTTTCCGGTTACTGGATGACAACACAACATATAAAAAACATACAGGAGACCCAACAAAAATCTGCACTAGAGAATATGGAGAACTACTATTTAGTGTAAAAACAGTAGAAATTTTAAACGAAAATTAATACTAATTTCTGAAAAATGTAAGTCCAGCCATAGCAATTTTCTATCACCTCCCTAAAGTCCGCAAGAATAAAGATAAACCACCGGGAAGACCCATAGTGTCGGGGATTAATTCCTTTACATCTAAATTATCTGAATTTATAGACACCTTTCTTCAACCTTTCGTCCCCCTATTAAAGTCTTATCTAAAAGACTCAACAGATACAATTAATAAGGTATCCAAAATACAATGGGAAACCAATTTATGTTTGAAGAAAAATTCTATCTCCAAACTACCAGCACAGTGGTGGGCACACGTTTTGCCCCTAGTTAGCCAATCTCTATATGGGAGCATGGGAACAATCACAGATATGGGAAAATAATCCTTTTTTACCCTATATAGTCTTTTGGGGTAGATACATAGATGATATCATTCTAATATGGTCAGGTATAAGGGAAATGCTAGATAATTTCGTCAAATCTATAATTACAAATGATTTCAATCTTTGATTTACAACAAAGACAAATACATGTGAAATTGAATTCTTAGATTTAATCTTCTTTTATGAAGATAACAAGATATTGCCAAGATTATTCAAAAAAGATACAGACAGTAACGGTTATCTGCATGCAGAGAGCAACCACAATCCCAAATGAATACAAAATATTCCATTTGGGCAGTTTCAGCGATTATACAGAAACTGCTAAAAAATGGATGATTTTGAGAAGGAATCATCAGAATTAAAAAACAAAATCTAAAGAAAGGTTATAGACCTGATATTTTAGACAAAACATATGAAAGAACAAAAAAAATGAATAGAAATGCATTACTTGAAGGTGGACATAAAGAGAATCTGGTTAGGAATAAACACACTACATGCAGCTTGATAACTACATACAATGAAGGAACGCAAGAAATTAACAACATTTTAAAAAGACCCTGGCATATCCTTAAAAAAGATGAACTACTAAAAGAGGTAACAAAAGAAAATCCTAAGGTCATTTTTAAAAGGAACCAAAATTTAAAATCAATTATAGTGCCAAGTCAATTAAGAACAAACATCCCAAAAGGTTTGAATTGGTTAGGAAAACAGTCTGAAGGCTTCTATAAATGTAATAGACGAAACTGTGAATCCTGCATTCATCATTATAATGGAAACAAACCAACTAAAACATTCAAATCCACCAACACGGGAATGGAGTACAATATAAAATCCCTATGCTACTGCAAAACGGATAATGTTATTTACATGCTACAACGCAGCTGCAATTTGCAATATATGGGAAGGACCACCAGACCATATAAGAAAAGACTGTTAGAACACCAAACCAAAATAGAAATGGGTGAAAAATCACATATTCTCTCCCTCCACTATAGTAAAGTACATAACAAAGATCCCAAATGCCTTAGGGGCACCATTTTAGAATACATAAAATCTAATAAGAGAGGAGGCAATAGAGTGATGGCCTTGAGAAAAAAGAAACCTTCTGGATTCACACTATGAAGACCTTAGTACCAGACGGTTTAAATAAAGACATAGGGGCATATCTATCAAGCTCCGTATGGAGCTTGAAGCCCTGTGTTTCTAGCGAACCTGCAGGCTTGCCAGAAACACCAGTTATGCTCCATAACCTGTCCGCCTGCTCTGAGGAGGCGGACAGAGATCACCGCAATTCAACCCGATCAAATACGATCGGGTTGATTGACACCCCCCTGCTAGTGGCTGATTGGCCGCGAATATGCAGGGGGCGGCAATGCACCAGCAGTTCACAAGAGCTGCTGGTGCAATGCTGAATGCGGAGGGCATATTGCTCTCTGCATTCAGCGAGGTCTGTCGGACATGATCCACAATGTCAGATCATGTCCGACAGGCTTTTCATAAATAGGCCCCATTGACTTGGCAGCTTTTTTGGAATAACAAAGTAACAACATCTAATTTAATGAAGTATTGGCTACACTATTACTATCTCAATTTACTTTTCTATATATACAACAACTTTGTTTAATGTAAACATATACCTTATTAAAATAAATATATACATTTGGTAGATCCCATCTCAATTATGAATTAGTAATATAAATAGTTATTTATTTATTCATACATATCCATTATTTGCTTCTTTTTCATGCCTAGGGACAAAACACAAATCACCATATAATTAATTTGTAAAACTACAGATGATGTCTAATTAATTTGCGTATGTCACTACCAAGGATGTGTATATTCCTATACATATACAATTATAGGTCCCTCTTCTTTAAACAATATATCATTTTTTATAAATTTAGAATAATAACAAATAATCGTTTAGAAAAAAACGTTATTTTAGAATCCTATTTATTTATTTAAAAAAAAAAAGATTTTTAAAGAAAAGTGTTTTATGGGAACATGACATTTATTTATTTATTAATTTACTATTTGTCTTAAATATGTATTAATTGTAAAGCTTTGTAATGTTGTTCAAGATATATCACTTAACAACAGAGATGTATCTTTTTATTTACTGTCAGAAATACTTTACTACCCACAATAGAATCTATACTCGTCCTCTATATATATATCTCCATAGATCTACTTCTCTAACTACTTCTGTATATAAGCAGAATATGTTTAGAAACACTTTGATAAATTTACTATCACTCTTAGCAACGGACAATCAAATCACGTTAATCGGCTAAATTTGTTAAAAGACGCTGACGTGATCTCATATCAACCAATCAGAATTAAGATTCTCTGATAGGTCCTATTCTAACCCACGTGACCTTAGCAACCAATAGCGGCACTTCCCCTGATGCTGGAAATCAACCGCAAACTCTTTTAAAGCAGAAATTTTACCACAGATAACAACCAGTCTCTGAAGAAGGAATTCATTTAACAGAAGCCTTCGAAACGAGTAAGAACTAAGAACTAATAGACCATGACACACACTGAGTGTCCAGGTTTTGCTGTTATACCGAACTTTGGAACAGAAGCGCTTTTGTGACAAAAACGCTTAGGACGTGATTTCCACAGTAGATATTGCCACTTTATTTTTCTCATGTGTATTAATTACCTCATACCATATTGAGGGTTTTAAATGTAAGCAGGTTTTTTAGACAAACGTATTGTAATAAAACTTGTGCTTTACGGTATAACACTATTGCGTTTTATCTGCTTTATTCATTTATATACTTTGGAGTCACCCGGGAACCGGAGAATCTACCATACTTCCAGATACACCAGAAAGATCTAATAATCCATCCAACAGAGAGAAATAGAGCAAACTGAAGTCGACATACCTCACAGATGAATCTTATTCTATAAGGGATGTTAAAGGAGCACCCTCCAACAAAGCCTTCCACTTACCACATATGATTGGGGTAAATTTCTGTAAGTAGTCACTTTAGAAGTTTTTCACTATGATTATATACATCACTACACCCGCTGAGGTGTTCAACATACCCTGTGTGAACTTTAAGGGTCCAATTCTAAATAGTTGTTTTTTATTATATATATTTTTTACCTTGGACTTGATTTTATATACCATTTATACACTATTTATATATATATTGTGTTTTAATTTATTGATACCAATTCATTTTCCACGTATTAGCGTGAGTGCATATATAAATTCAGCACTCACTCTTTTGTACGCATTTTATAAAAATACTTATACGTAAGTGTATACATATCCATTTGTAGTGGGCAGGTTAAGCGCTATTTAACCCTTAATGTTCTGTTAATTCATTATCTATATATACCTATATATTTTGTCCATTATTTAGGACTAATGCAGTGTCGGGTAAGCGTACATGAAGAATTGCTATCCTCAATGCGCGTTATTGAAATAATACAAATTTTCACAAAAAATAATAAAAAATATTTTAAATTATTATACATACTGTAAAATGTATTTAGTCTATAGATTATTTAGAATATTTTACAGTATGTTTAATTATTTTAAATACATTTTTTTAATTTTTACATTTAATGTTTCAATAAGGCTCATTGAAGATAGCAATTGTTCATGTGCACTAACCCAACACCGCATTAGTCCTAAATTGCGATCCCTGATGTACTTTTTATTATTAAATATTTAAATATTTAAATATATATATATATATATATATATATAATATGATACTGTTAATATAATTCCAAAGAACATTATAATGTTAAATATGTACTGTTCATATACAGTAAAACACATAAATACCTATAAATACCTAAATACATATTACTAAATAAAAAATTTTGCTAACCCCTGAGATCTCATATGTTTGAGACATTATAACTTTTTAATACAATGTATTTTAATATTTTTTATCATACAGTGTTATTATGAGCGTAACTGTACATTTAAATGTATTTTTTATGTTTTTTGTGCAACTTTTTGTCTCCCATAACAGTTAACCAGAGCTCTGAAGTCTTGCTAAAATGTGATTGCGTTCAAGCGCAAAGAGCTGCAAAATAGCCTAATATCACTCACACGCTACATTTAACTTGTCACTCATAATCTAGCCCTTTATTGGCTATGGTGCACATTAAAATATATTTCACATTTTGAGATACCAGTTGTAAAGGGTATTTTGAGCCTTTACACCTAGAACAGGCTGCCAAAGTTTGAGACTTTTAACAGCCACATACAATAAACTGAAAGCAGTTAATGGATTCAGTGTGAACTCTGCTATAGCTTGTCAAGCAGAAAATTAAAATCTTACAGCTTTGTAAGATTCTGAATCATGGGGTTGTTGACAGCTGGATTGACTATTGGCTAGTCAAAAAATATACCATATATACTATACCATGCATGCTTCCCTTATATACAACATCAAAAAGAGTAACTTATAATGGGCCAGATTATGAGTGAATCGCTAACAGTGTGAGCGATAAGGGGTTTATCGCAGGTGTTTGTGCTCGTCGGGTTTACCACTCGCATTACAAGTTGAAAGTAAAGAATTATTACCCTGTCCTCAGAGCTCTGGTTAACTGTTTTGTTAAACAAAAAAGTTGAGCAAAACACATCAAAAATACATTACAAAGTACACCTACACTCATAATAACACCATCTAATAAAAATGATTAAAGAAAATATTGCATAAAAATGTTTAAGATCTCAGGTGTTAGAAAAAAGGCAGACAAAGGACTTTAACATAGAAATAAATACATATACATATCTAAAGATGTATGTGTATATAGATATGTCTATATGTGTGTATTTATGTATTTACAGACATGTATACACTTATAAACGCATAAATACATATACACACAGATTTATTTCAAATTCCAATGTACCGCACATAGCAGAATAAGTTCTAAGTATTTATAAATAGATATTCCTATATATATATCTTTATATATCTATACCTATATATAATCATCTATACATAGGTATAAATATATGTTGTACCAAAATACCATCAGATATATGTAGAAATATGTATTTATGAATAAATAGAAAATATTCTGCAATGTGAAGAACATTGGAATGTGAAATATTTATATTTTCTTGTTGGGTTAGTGCATTTGAGAATATGTGATCGGGTTTGCGCATGAGTAGGGTGTTTTTTCCCACTTTTTTGTTCCATTGACTTCTGTTATCGCGCATACAAGTTCAGGTTTTTAATCGCATCAAGTTACGGCACAAGCAAAAACAGTTTACTTTCAACTTATAATACGAGCACAAACAAGGCGCATGCATTAAGCTTACTTCTCGCACAGTTAACGCTCGAGCGGGAGCGTTAAATAGCATTCTACTTGTAATCTAGCCCTATATTTGTAATGCAATGTCAATTCACCAGCTGTCGTATTTCTAAAGCAAATAAATAAGTAAAAGATAAATACCGTGCCTCAGACTGAGCCCCAGATAGATTATGGTAATAATTATAAAATTACATGCATCACACATCCTTTGACCTAATAAGAGGGCATATTTCTAAAAAGCAGACAAGCCAGCGCATATTTTCCATATGTTTATACAATTTCTTAAAATATTCTGTCCAATGTTTATTCAGCAACCTTTAGATATGAAACACCCAGAGTGATGAACCATTGCAGTTAATGTCACTTTAATTGCTCAGGACATTAAGGCATATAGCTGCAGCCTGTCAAAGTCAATGCCCTTTTAGCCCTGGAATTTCAGAGAAGGGAGTAGCTTCCTCTTATGATCTCAGCCTACAGTCCCTTAGCTGGATTCCTCTGATGATTGGGCTATCTGCTGAGCTCCAAACGCCAACAACTGTGCAGGTGGAAGGAAGACATTAATTAGTTGAAAGAGCTGTTGGCTGTGATTGCGGATGAGGGAGCTTGGTTTTATCTCAGAGATCTCCCCTTATGCCAACCCCATTCCAAACTACCATTCCCAGTGGAGCCAAAACAATGCAAAACGTTAAGAAAAGCTGTGTATTGAAGCTATTAAATCGTTTTTTTTAATCAGCCTACTTTAGAGTTGTTGCAATTCTTGCAGTGCGGTCTGGGATTTATTAGTCCCTAGGGAGACACTACTTGCACACATAAACACAAAAGCATGAATCCATTGAAGTCCTAAAGATAGATTATGCTTCTGCTTTTCACCAATGTACAATATCTACTCCTACTTGTTTTGTGTATCAAACATGACAGCTTAAAATCATTTTCTTCTATGTTACAGATTTCAAAGTAACACTGAAGCTATGTTTTGTGGCATCTAAAAAGACTAAAAAATCTATGGTTTAAAAAAAAAAAAAAAAGAGCCTTGGCATTTGTCCTTATCAACCATTGCTATAGGTATCCTTTTGTGCCTTCTAGTCACTTAATAAAGAAGCCATGACAAGTTAAGCAGTGAGAAGTATGCCCCTTAGGATCATTAGCATACAAAGTTGAAAAGTTGAGTGTCATTGTTAGTTTTAATATGAATTAAAAGAGACAGTCAAGTCCAAAATTAGCGCTGCAGAATCTGTTGGCGCTCTACAAATAACCGATAATAATAATAATAATAAATAAACTTTCATGATTTAAATATGGCAGGCAATTTTAAACAACTTTCCTGTTTACTTTTATCACCAATTTTGCTTTGTTCTCTTGGTATTCTTAGTTGAAAGCTAAACATAAGTAAGCTTGTATGCTAATTTTTTAGACCTTGAAGGCCGCCTCTTATGTGAATGCCTTTTGACAGTTTTTCACCACTAGAG
>CAJPDP010223574.1:0-14067 GCA_905336975.1 Bombina variegata variegata | reverse complement strand
CCCAGCGGCTTTTTGACAGCTTTATTTGATAACTTAGGCGTATTTTTTCAGGTCCGCGGCGGCGAAGTTAGGCGAGCTTAGGCGGGCGTATTGGGCCGGCGAAGGCAGGAAAGTTGACACGATGATAACTACCCCCCATGAAATTTTCTGTTCCTCCTTTTTATTTATTTTTTTGTGTGATTAAACTAAAACAAGATTTAGTATCAAGTATCAAGGGTTAACCAGGGAGTAATTAACTAGGGAGCAAGTAATTAAATCATCAATTAGCTAGTAGCCAATGAATTTGTTTTAAACCTTTTTCAAACTCACAAACATGTATGTAGTTTAGGTCTCTGATTACGGTCGCAAGGACAGAAACCGGTCAGACCACTTAACCTTTGGTTGCTACTGTTGTATAGAGCACGTCGGTTGTTTGGTGTTCAGTGTTGCAATGCCTTATTTGCACGTTTTAAACTGTCAGATAAAGGATTTTTTAACAGTTACTGGAGCTGATTCGCTTTGGACTCCTGTTTATTTTTTAAGATTTAGTATTGCCCATTCTGTTTTTTTCCCCAGTATTCTAGAATGTCAGTGCTACGATTGTTATATTACTTTTTTGTCTAACCTTCAAACAAATGAATGAATCATTTTAATGCAATGTTGTTAAGTGCTTTAAAGTTCTACTTGCATGCTACCAAGAATATCATACAATCTGATTCCATGTTTGTTTTCAGTTCTAGTTTTAGAAAAGACTACAAGACTTTGATTCCCATATGGTTCCTTTATATACAGAACTTCTGTCCTAAAGGATAAACTATACATTTTTTAGGTGACAGGTGATTCTAAAAGATCTGTTCTTCTCAAGCTATAAGAATGAAGCTACAGATGTTTAAATCAGTCCCATGACCAATGTTCCCTCTAAGGCCAGTTTTGTGTGCTGTCCAGCAGTGAAACCGTTAATTAGATAACCACACCCTGCAATTAGCAAACACTGCACAATGCAGACTGCAATGTATGGTTATCTTATTAACTGTTTCACTGCTGGACCGCTCACAAAACTGGCCTTAGAGGGAACATTGCCCATGACTCTCTTCTCTTGCATTCCAAAATTCCAAAACTGTATTAGTTTAATGTTTTTGCTTTTACACAAGCCACATTTACAAGGTTTCACCAATGGAACATTTCAAATCATTTGCTATGCAATTGTGCACATCAATTATATCAATGTTTTTTTGGGGGGGCTTGAAACTGACAAATAAACAATGGCCTTTCACACCTTTGAAATTTACATTACAGGTATTTTGAATGTATCACTTTGTTTAATGTCTAGAAAAATACTTATTTACATGTTTAAATTTAACCTTTTGTGATCCAAATCCATCCTGATAACTGTTAAACACTGTTAATTGCATTTGTATGTGGGAATGATAATCATTTTGGACATGTTTGCTCAATGAATATAATTACACTTTTACATTTACACTTTTAATATTTGAAATATTTTTAAAGATTTAAGTACAGTAAATGGCAAGCACAACTTGTGAGTATGAGATAAAAAGAATCATTCTAAGAACAGAATTGGTAAACGTCATTTCACATGTTGCAGTTGTAATTTAAGCTATCTTATGTTTCATACAGATCTCGTTAGCTTACGGGATATCATTTATTTGTCTGTTAAATATAAAAACATATTCAAATTTATGTCCTGCCCACTACCAACAGACTATACAATGGAGATGAAAATAGTTTTAATTAATCTAGACCATATATTTGTATATACATATAAAATGGTGTCTATTTCAGAGTGTATTGTTCATGCGCAAAATAATGAAAACATCGCAAATTTTCTTTAAAAACACTCAAATATATTGAAAGGTTGATTTTCCCAGTTTATCAAGTCTCTTTAGCTGGCAATTTTGATAAGTGAAAAATGATCCAGAAAACCTGGTAAAAAGTATTGATAAACTGAATTGTGATCACATTAAACAAGACTGTTCAATGTTAATTAAGTATATGGTGTGTTATTGGCAAGCCAATAAAACATTTTCAACTTGAAAACCTGTAATGATGTTCACATCACAATTAAAAGTGACATTTCCCCCCCCCCCACCACCACTACCAAATAAAAAAAATAAAAATAAAAGAAACAGCCAATATATTGTAAATAAGGCTTTTTGTTATCTGATTTTTTGGCTTCAATTTCTTCCCTGTCAATTTTTCCTCTCTACTTCATCTGAGGACTTCTGCATGAGGGGAAATAGTTTATAGTGAAAAAGTTTAGGTACAAAATAGTGTGTCTATGAGTGTCTCTACCTACTTTAAGTGGACAAGATGCTACCAAGTAGTACGCATATATCTTATATTCTCATATGAACATAAAGAAACCGATCTGTTGTAGGTATACATCTTGTTAAATTGATTATACTTAGTATTTCTCAATGAGGCGTTTAATAACTAAATAAAGATTTATATGCTGCATTTTAATTCAAAACTCCAGCAGAATACTAAGTTACTTGAAAGTGAAAAATTGTATTGAACTGATTTTTTTTTTAAAGAGTGGCATAAAATTACTAAAATGATAAATTGATGTTGAGCTCCTCAGAGAACAGCACACAATCTCAGAGATATCCATAAAAAAATATATATAGTTATAAAACAGCAAGGTAATGGTCACAACACGATTTAAAAAGAAAAATGTAAAATTAATGTTCCGACTTACATACAAGAAAAACAAAGACAGATGCCGTGTTTTAAATGCAGAAACATTTGAGTCAGACCTTAACCAAATCAAAATCTAAAGAGTTATAAAATATATCTCCAAATGATGGCATTAAAAGAATTATACTATTTTCAGGTTTTTTTCACAAATATGCTTCAATTGTTTAACTTTGTTTGATTGTAATTGTTCGGTTATTTAGATATATACATCATTGCAGCTTTAGGTTTTAGATCATCATTTTATGACTACAAAATAAAAATGGTATTCAATTCATTGCATATATAATCAATGAAGCACTGCATTGTGATAGGTTTTGAATACATTTATCACTGTTTTTTATTTCTTGTTAGCACTATTTACAAGACTTTGCTAATCAAGAGCTTTTTAGGCATATATTTCTATCAGAGGTATCCATGTTCCTGACCAGTTAATGAGGATTGCCAATGAGCATATGCACAGATCTAACCAGTCTTTTTTTTTAAATGTTGCAAGTTCAAGGTAAAGAGCCCCATGTATTAAATGGTGGATGGACAGGGTTCCTGACTTAGGAACCTTTCAGCCCTCTTTTGCAGACAATTATTAGCATATATTTTATGTCCGCTGCCTGAATGCACCAGTGCCCAAGGACGTCCTTGTGCAATGCAGACTCCTTCTTTAGGCAATTGCGCAAAAGCAGAGCCTGCCAAACTTGTTCTGAGTGTTTTATCTCCACCACCTTCGAGGACCACTGTTTATTACATAGGGGAAAGCAGTCTCACTGCTTTGTTCATAACTCTCTAAGTCCTAAATGGTTAAAGGGACATAACAGTGCAACAAAAAAAATGCTCTAATGTATTTCATTATTGCACTATTACTTGTATAAAGCTATGTGTTTAATGTCTGCAAATGAGTTAAATACATAGTGAAACTTAGCACAAGAGAAGCGGTGCACTATTGGGAGCTACCTGAACACATCTGAGGAGCCAATGACAAGAGACAAATATGTGTGTAGCCACCAATCACCAGCTAGCTCCCAGTAGTGTATAGCTGCTGCTAAAGATATGTACATATACTTTCAACAAATGAAACCAAGAGTACAAAGTAAATTTGATAATAGAAGGTAATATAAAAGTGTCTTAAAATTAAATGTTCTATCTGAATCATCATCCTCCAGTATTTCTTTAGGATCAGATGTGTAAATATTATATAATTGTGAATAAAAGGATGGAATTGAACCAATGTATCTGGGATAGTTTTAAGCAATTTATTTTGAGGGGTTTTTCATTTGTATGACTATGATTTCAACTTTTTGTTTGAGGACTCTTGTCAAGACTTTGCTTGCTTGATTTTCTTCATAAAAAAACTATTGCCTAAATTTCAATGAGGAAACATGGTATTCCTGCATTAAATAATCATCCAACCTGAAGTTTATCCTCTTTTTCTTTATTATAGGGATCTGCCTTATGCTGATAGTCTATTTAAGAGAGTGCGGATGCTAAATCTGTATATTCATTCAACATAATTTTAACGATTCAAGCTTTATGTTTGATAAAGTAAACCCGAATTAAGCATTTAAGTGCTTCCCAAATTGAAAATATATCTGTTTTAGTCATAGCATATAAGGTAAAATATTGTTTCATGGATTGACTAATTTTCTCTACACTGTATACTCCAGAGATATGGGAAAATAAGCATGCTGGGACAATTAATTGTGGTTATCACTGCTGAGTAATTTGACCATAAGGTCAGGGATAGTAAGGAATTAAAGATACGAGTCAGTCCAAGCTGGTCAGTGAGCATATAGTCAATTCTACTAAGTTAAATCAGGAGAGGAAAAGAAAGTAAAATATTTGCATGGAAGATTCTTAAATCTCCACAAATCATAAAAAAATTGATCTGTCATAGTTCTTCATAAATAATGTGTAGTTTTTTTGGATACTTTGATGTTGTGGTATAAACTTTCTTTAGATTGATTAAATGGGAAGTTAAAATCCCCTCCAAAGAATATTATTCCTTTATAAATGGCAGTAGTATTTCTAAACATGTACCAGAAAAAAGGGAGATGTTTCATATTTGGGACATATATATTAATTAAAGCAACTGGTCTGCCAAATAAAAGTCCCACAATATCCAGAACATCTGCCTTCTTTATCCTTGTGAAGGTATAAAAACTTGAAATGTATGTTCTTTTTAATAAGGATACTTACACCATGTTTTTTAAAAGTGTATAAGTTATGATAATGTTGTTTGCAATGTAAACCAAAATATTTAGACTCTTTGTTTAAAGTGCATTTCTTGGAAGAATAAAATGTCGGATTGTCTCCAATGGAAATCTGATATTGCCTTAGATCGTGGAGAGAACGAAATCCAACAAACATATTTTACGATGTGGAGTTTCCATTATAAATAAATATACGTAAGAAAGTCATATGTATAGGATGGTAATGACTATAATCAGTGAAAAAATGATTTTAAGAGAACCTTGAATAATAAACCTAATAACAAACAAATACAAAACAGAGCCTGACTGTCTAAGCCAGAAGAGATGTAACTAACATTGACAAGAAATAGTGCCAACGTAAAAAAGAGAGGAATTCTTAAGCAATAAAACTGAAAGTGCATACAACATTAGAGACCAGTCCGGTCAACAGGACTTACACATATATTATTATTATTTATCCTCCCCCTTGTCTGTATCCACCATTTGAGTAAACATGTGTAAAGAGCAGTACTGCTTCAGTACCTATATGAGCCAAAACTGTCCTTGATGTTGCGGTGAAAGTAGGAGCTACTCACGAGCTTACGGGGACCATCTGTTCTCCATACGGACTGAGAGACACACTCAGCCAGCCTCCAGAGTTGTGTCCCGGTCGTGGCCTCCTGACCACACTGCAGGAACTTCAACGGAACTGTAGGATGAAGTCACTCGGGTCATATAATTGGGGGGAGTGTAAATATACCGGCCCGGCACCTTGGGACTCACTGGGTAAAAGCGGTGACCAAGCTGGTGCCAAATAGTAATAAACAATGGAAGGGGTCCCACTGTTTATAATAAAACATCCTTTATTGTTAAATGCATTAAAAGCATAAAAAGCATGAACACATCCAAAGGTAGAGGTTAAAACAGGTGTGATATTTGAGCTTACATGTTTCGGCGGTTAAGCCATAATCATAGCCTAGGGTACAGACATACGAGACAGGTTTAAAAAGCATGTACAATCCACTGATTGGACCAACAATTAAAAACAACTTAAACCTATTTAACATACTCAATCTAAACAGGAAACCAGGATGATAGAACCCTGCAAAAAGACTTATGGCTTAACCACCAAAACACCTATAGTAACCTCTACCTTTGGATGCATTCATGCTTTTTATGCTTTTAATGCATTTAACCATAAAGGACTTTTTATTATAACAGCGGGAACCCTTACATTGTTTATTGCTATTTGGCACCAGCTTGGTCACTGCTTTTACCCAGTGAGTCCCAAGGCGCCGGGCCGGTATATTTACACTCCCCCCAACAATATGTCCCGAGTGACATCATCCTACAGTGCATTTGAAGTTCCTGCAGTGCGATCAGAAGGCCATGACTGGGACACAGCTCTGGAGGCTGGCTGAGTGTGTCTCTCAGCCTGTGTGGAGAACGGATGGTCCCTGTAAACTTGTGAGTAGCTCCTACTTTCACTGCAACATCCAGGACAGTTTTGGCTCATACAGGAACTGAAGCAGTACTGATCTTTACACGTGTTTACTCAAATGGTGGATACAGACATGAGGGAGGAAAAATAATAATAATATATGCATAAGTCCCATTGACCGTACTGGTCTCTATTTTTGTATGCACTTTCAGTTTTATTGCATAAGAATTCCTCTCTTGTTTACATTGTCATTTCGGATATAAGCTGGTGATATCTTTATTCTTATTGCAATTGTTGCCTGGGTTATACTGTGGACATATACTAACATGGATGCTCCAGCTAAACAGATTTTTTTCATTGATGCCTGCTGAGGCACATACTAACCCTGTACTTGATTGCAACAGAATCTTCTCTGATGACAAGGGACTTCTGTCTTTAAGCAAACTATTTGAATTTATGGAAAATGTATTATTCAAGGAAAATAAGCTCAATGGGACATTTGGACTTTTGAGCGCTATATGACAGCAAAAATTATTCCTAGGGGATTGAGAATCTACAAGTTCCCCATGTTTGAGGTGGATTCAAGTGATTTAGAATTTGTAAACTCTTGGAACTATGTTTTGTCAGAATGTTCCTTTAACCTAATGCTTCTACTTATACAATATAGAACACAACATCTTAACAAAATCAAAATATAAATAGATTACCTACAATTAGAATTAAACAAGCGTAGTCTTGACCCCAATTTTGCTAAGTTCGATGCCATTCTCCATGATTCAGTGGCATGTAGCAAGCAACTGAACAAACATATGAAATTTATAAGGGATAAAACTAACTATTTGTCTAATTCAGTTTATATCTGGAATAGAAAGCAACGTACAGATTATAGACGCAGCCTCCCACAAAATAATTACAATAAAAATAGAAGGCACAATCGCACGCACAGAAATAAACAATACAAATCTGTGTCATTCTCTAATAGTGAGATAGACAATCTAGCAAAGAGGATATTAATGTCACACCCATCATTACACACACACAGTCTCACCAACAGTTGGGGATTCCAAAACATCCTCAAACAAATGTGATACCTTCTAATGTATCCACAGGTGGTAGACCCAAGGAGAAATCAGACAACAAGGAAGGAAATAAGGGTTCTAAATACATTCCCAGCCAACCACATAATAACCCTATAGGTGCTACCGACAATGCCAGTAGTGGTAACCATTCGTTGTTGGATCAGGATTTTCCCTTGGGCCAAGACCCCTAGGACAGGGGAGGGGGGTGTTCACAACAGGACAGTCAGGACAGAAATCAACTAAGGGGGGATTGCAATGCAACCAAATACAAGTGAATAATGTAATTAATCTGTCTTCCACTAACCTCACCAATGTACAAATAGAGGTTTTGGCTTTTGGTCTAGGCTTTGCTCCCACAGCTTATTTTGACTTATTTCAAACCATGATTGATTTAAACAGACTTGTCAGACATATTACACTAAAAAAAAATGTTTTTCAGGCAACGCTGACAATTACCCTATACAGACAGATAGTTCCATTGTTCAATTAACTGAATTTCAGTCACTTGAGGAAAACTGTGATTTGGTCAGCTTACAAATACTAGCCTCAGATTCATATGAGACAAGAGGTGATGTAAATTTCGGTCAGAAATTTTGAGACAAATCAAGGTTTTATCCTATACACAATAGGGGCCTATTCATTGAGACCTTTTACAATCGTGTTGAAAAAGATTTACAAGCTTTCAGGGATAATCCAGAACCGATTAAATACAATCTTTCTAAGAACCAGAGCAGCATTACAATCTCTCCAAGATAATGACAACATGCATATCTTCAATCACGAATGTTTTCTTAAAATATTTCCAAATATGATATAAGTTCATAATATTATTAGCACGCCAATCACACAAGGACACCACAAAATATGTGAAGTTTTTTTGTTTTTTCCCTTTCACTTTGTCACATATGCACACAGTTTTTTTGAGTCAATATTGCATTCATCCATTTCACTCACATACTGACACATTTTATTTAGTAATAATACACCCACTTTACTCATCTTTACACACACTCACACCATCACATTACCCTAGCACACCCATCAGCAATTCAATTTGAATAATATTCTATTAATTCAGAAAACCAGTATCTTAAATCACATATTCACAATACATTTTATCCCAATCTCTTTTTCAGATAAGATCCACATTCACGTCACAAATCAATCTCAGAGTTTTTTCAGGATTGATTAAGATCACTTAACTCACATCATATAAATCATAATTTACGCTTAAATAATTATAAATATGCAAATATAGCGTGGCATAATTTTAAAAATATTCACCTCGATTGTAGCATAGATACCAACTGAGTATAATCACATCATACTAATCATAAATCAATAATTATTAATAATCATAATGGACCTACAAGCATATGGAATATACATATATCCCCTTTATTATGGATATTTTGGAATATACATATATTTTGGAATATACATATATCCCCTTTATTATGGATATTTTGGAAATCAAAAATATATTTAATAAGTTTAATATAATCATGCAGTTGATATCATAGGAAATTGATATTAAAATATGAATGTAGTAAACATACACATGATGGTATAATTAGATTGCAATAGAACACACACCAGACACCAGTAGATATTTGTGCATGGATATAATGGACATCAATAAATATACTGAACATCATAACACATCTATGTAGATACTATCATAGAAAATTGATACTAAAATATGATTGAAAAGAACACACTTGGCACAACAAGTCTGCAAAAAATATACACTGGACAGTTTAATATAATTTTGCATCTATCATTACAGTGAGTTGATAGAAAAATAGTACTGCAAAAATTATAGACACACACTGTAGGCTATTTACTGATAACCCACAAAATCTATTTCAAAACATCAGAACACACTTATCTATGTATCAGGGATTTGATAGGAAAATAGTACTGCATAAATTAAATAGAGGCAGACTGCAAGTTATTTATTATTGATCCATAATACCTACTTCAAAAAGACATCATAATATACATGTGTACCTATCATTACAGTGAGTTGACAAAAAACAGTACTTCAAATAAATGAAAGTGACAAACTGTAGGATAGTGACAAACTGTAGGATATTCACTGATGCCCTATAATATCTGCCTTAAGATATTAAAATATATTCGTACATTTATCATCACATTGATTAGGTAGTAAAGTAGTATTGTACAAATACATTGTAGGTCATGTAAGGGGATTCCTACAATACCTACCTCAGAAAGACACATTGTAGACTACTTACGGACGATTCATAAATTCTATCTAGAAGATCCATATTAACATATACCGACACAAGCACAGTCAGCGAAGAGGACATAGAACGATGACATAAGACTACAATACCCAGAATGCCAGTTACATACGGCCATCTGTTGACATATGTTAAAAGGGGCGTGGTCACGTAAGGAGATACTTTAAATAGGGACGCTTAAGGCTATACTCGCGATACCCTTTGAAAAAGCCGTGATATACGGTGAAACATGTCAAGGACTTGTTAGGAGTTGTTGGGAACTCCCTTTTAAACTGGCCGCAATATTGACTTTATAACGTTATTAACAATTATATTGATTTGTGCATTATAGAATGTTATAGGTGGCGGTAATTGGAGATAACAGAGGAATATTAACTTATATACATATCAGATTTAGTGGCTAATACCTGTTTAATAGAAATACCGATATATGACTAAAATTTAACTCAATTAAGCAGCATCAACCTTAACGTTAAAAATAACTATTCAATATATCGGAATATTCAGCTGGTGGGGACTCGGCTTTTGCAAAGACATTTTAGTACTATACAGTAATATTAACTGCAGAAATAACTGAGCGTATAAAGTAACACTGACTATTTTAGTGGAGTAATATATGTAGCACTTAATACAATCTGGTGAAACCTAAAGTTTATAACTTATCCTTCAGCTACACAAAAAAACTGAACCAAACAGTGCTTTCAGGGTGAGGCAATTAAACCGAACCAAAAAATACCTGCTCAATGCAGCAAACAAGTGGAGCATAATTTAACTCTACAACATAACACACACAGATATTATTTTTTCTATTGCAATCCAGCACAATTCATCAATTGCAATTTTTGCAAAAATTGTTACGCATATTCCACAAGCAGAGCAAAATAGTCCAAGATACTGCTTGAGTGTCATTACTGATTTAAATTATTGTAAGTTTCTAAACAATATATATGGCAAACAAAGTTTGTAACATTGTCACAAAAACAACATAGAGGTATACAGCTCAATAATTATTTGAATACTAACTTGCCATTCAATCTAATTGGCAACAGTAGAATAAATGTGACACTTAATAAAAGTGAACTGCACTATAATGATCAAACTGTAGCTCTAACTGTGGTCTTTAACAAAACATGTTTTGGACAATCTAACAACTAATAAAGTGTGTCAGAATAATCCCTAATATATATGATCAAAACTATTTAATCGCTGAATCTCCATTTCTACTACAAAGCTGCAGAATATGATATTAGTTGCAGCAATGTCAGCATATGTGTTTAACAAGCAAACACAAATATACTCATATAACTGTTGAAGGTTGATAATAACATATGTTATCAAAAACTTAGTTACTAGTAACAATTATACAAGGCTACTATTTAACATAAACTGAGTTAACAGTCAATATTACACAAAACAACACAAGTATCATACAGAACTTGTGACAGTCCTCATCAACATTATCTATAAACAGGAAGATACTGAGTGAATAAAATCTGTACACAATCCTATTAAGTTCAAACACAACACATATATTCAATGTGTAATTATAGCGTTCAGGACAAAATGAATATTATTCTGTAAATAATCACACAATTTGGGTGAAGAATGTTGAATACTTATCCAATATTATAGCACCCACAAGACTATCACAGAGACAATCAATAGTACATAAGGAAATATTCACATTTATAGGATAATATTGTGTGCCATAAAATCACTAAACCACTATTAAATAGCCAATTCCTCAAGGAGTAATTTATGGTTATACCTACAATAGGGCCTCAATAGTGATAAAAATATAATTTGTAGATTCATATTACATAACAAATCACTATTTGCAAACCAAGGGTTAAACCCAATCCACCTACAACATATACTAAAATACTTTAGCACAAATTTATTTTCATGTACAACTATAATAGTCATTCTATATTGTGTGTGTTTTTAACTTGTTTGTTTCCCATACTTTTAATAGCAATTTCTTTAATAAAAGTTATATTTTAACTATTTCCTTTCCTACTCCCCACAATCGGGCCAAACAGATGATATTAATCTGATACCCAGTCTATTCCTATATAGCTACACATAGCTATAAATAGCTTCTGAGTGCTATATTAATCTGATACCCAGTCTATTCCTATATAGCTACACATAGCTATAAATAGCTCCTGAGTGCTATATGTGTATTCTTCCTTTTTGGGGGGTTCTCTTAACCCACCATTCAGCTTTGTTTCATATTTACATTATTAGTTAACTAAGTTACACTTTCTACATATCTAAAGGCAATTTCTGCTCAAACCGATATTAACAGTCTTGGTCATAAATAGAAATATATACAGGGTAACATTTTTCTAAGAAAGGATATATATAATATTAGCAGCTACGCATATACTGTTCGTAATTTCAATCTTATATGAATGTAAGAGCACGTTAATGTATACTCATGTCATGTACCCTTATTCCTATATCTGAATAGCATAGACTACAAGACTAAGAAAGGTTAAAAAAATATAGACAAAATAGGAGGATTACTCCCAAAAATGAATGAGGTCAGTCTGAATATTGAGACCTCCTGGGGCTCTCGTCTTCAATTTAATTATCCAGAAAGCTTACCTTTTTTGAAGCAACTTATCTCTATTACCACCTCTCCTAGGGACATGTACATGTTCTATAATCTGCCATTTGAGGCCTTCAGAACATTCATGATGTACATATTTAAAGTGACAAGCCACTTGTGATTTAGGATTATCTGTCTTAATTTCATATAGATGCTCTTTTATCCTATCTCTGGCCTCTCTGGAAGTGAAGCCAACATATTGCAAATCACACTGATGGCATGTTATTAAATATATCACATAAGAAGTGTGACAATTTGTACAGTTATTCATGTCAAAAACTTTGGATTGAAATTGCTTCCCTGTTAGGGTATATTCACACGCTTTGCAATTCCATTTACCACATTTGTAATGGCCCTTGCAACTTAACCAACTACTTCCTTTTTTATCTATTTTGATCTTAATCTCACTTGGAGATAGAACATTACCCAGCGTCTTGTTTTTTCTGGAAACACATCTACAACCATTTTTTACAAAGGGGAAAAGAGCCTCATCTCCTTTAAGTATAGATAGGTTTCTTTTAACAATATCTGTAATCTGTTCAAACTGGTTGCTATAACTTGTGACAAAAATCGGTAATTCTTCAGACAGAACCTTATTCTTTTCTTTTAACATTAGTTTCCTATCAATTTTGCTTACATCTCTCTCTCCTTTATCAATAAGATAGCTGGGATAACCTCTTTGTAGGAACCTTTCCTTTAGAGCCTTGACTTCTCTGCTATAGATCTCTTCTGCAGAGCAGTTTCTCTTATATCTCATGAATTCTCCTTTCAGAATTCCATACTTGGTATGCCTAGGATGCATGCTTTTTGAATGCAGAAGACTATTGCCTGCTATTTCTTTTCTATGTAGATTGGTAATAACATTATGTGTCTCAATATCACCTTCCAATGTCAGATCTAGGTAATCTATCTCAGACCTATTCCTAGTATACGTAAATCTCAACTCTTTGTCATTCTCATTTAATTTGGTCAGAAAATCATCACAATCATATTCAGATCCCTCCCAAATACATAACAGGTCATCTATATATCTCACATACGTTTTAATATTTCCCCTTTAGGAGCAGCCCTCCCCCCAGATGTACTTTAACTCCCACCAGCCCATATAGATATTTGCAAAGGCTGGTGCAAAAGTTGCACCCATCGCAGTGCCTCTTTTCTGGAGGAAGAACTGCTCCCCAAAAGAAAAATAATTGTGAGATAATAGAAATGTTAACACCCTTAGTATATAACTTTTATGTTCAGAGGTGTAACTAGTAAACGTATCAAGGAAGAACCTTACCGCTTCTACTCCTAGGTGCTGAGGAATGCTGGAGTATAGACTCACTACATCTATTGTTATCCACATATAATTTGATTTCCACTCCATTCCATCCAAAATACCTAGAAGCTGTTTGGTATCTCTTAAATAAGACGGCAGCATCTTAACTAAGGGTTGCAATATTCTTTCAATCCACTCTCCCAAAGGCTCAAGCAAAGACCCTATACCTGATACAATAGGCCTCCCTTGTATATTTAAGAGGGATTTATTAGTGAACCATCAAATTCTTTTATTTTATGTTTGTAGGGTGTTAGCTCATTTAGCTGTGTGTAATACCTGTGGGATAAAATAGTTGCCTGAGATCCAGTATCAATTAATCCCATGATAGGGTTAGCAACTGAATCCTGGTGCTCAGCTAATACATAATACCTCCCTGCAGTTTCTACCATTTCACACATAAAATTAGCATGATTACACAATTGTGGGCTTTGCCACGAATTACCTAAATCCACCATGTTACCT
>CAJPDP010223522.1:0-12400 GCA_905336975.1 Bombina variegata variegata | reverse complement strand
TAGATACAAGGTAATTACAGAGGTAAAACATGTATTATTATAACTGTGTTGGTTATGCAAAACGGAAATGGATAATTTAGGGATTATCATCTATCTTTTATAACAACAAAAATTCTGGTGTTGACTGTCCCTTTAATATTGGAAAAATCTAAAAATGTTTTGCTATGGTTGTGCCCAAACCACATCTGCTTTAATGTATTAAGCAGATGGTTTTAGTTTCAAACCATTTTGGCTTCAAATTGAAATAAAGGTGCTTTGAAGTATCAACACCCTTAAAAAACACTTTGATTTCTATTGTTGAGTAATATTTTAGGTATGGGTGGTGCCTAAATTGAGGGTGTAAATTCCCATTGCTGGAGGCGCCTGAAAAGCACAATTTATTGTTTGCTAACAAATAAGTTCAAATAAATAAGTACATAGATACACAGCCAGAATCTGAGACTTTGATACAATTAAAGTCTGCTCTTGAATGTACAGTGGCAAAAAACTGTAACTGTTTACTAACAAAACCTCTAAATGTAAACATTCCAAGATAGTAATTTGGACTGTGTCCAGTGGCGTTCAGCCAAGGAGTTGCGGTCTGTTGTAAATAGCTGTGAAAGGTCAGGGAAGTCCCTGTACATTATAAGCAGAGTGAGGGAATGCCTCAGCTAGAACAGGTTGGGATGTATTAATTTCAGAAAGGGTGAAGTACAGCAGTGGTCTGTTACTGCCCCAGAGTCAACAGGCCCAATACTGAACATGTGTAAATGAGTCCTGAGTATGTCTGTTAAATATTCTATTCTCCTAAAGAGACACCAGAAATCTGATCTAGCACATAATTAATTTACAGAAATTAAACTGTTCTAGAAGCATATTCTATAATAAGGAAAACTTTGGTGTAGTGTTTTAAAAGTCAGTCAAAGCTTCAGTAACATGGTGTAAAGGACAGTGCAGAAATTATTATAATTATTATTATTTTTTTAATTCTAGTGCATTTGTAGTCACTGTAGATTCACTAAAACTTACTGTGACTTCATGGGCCCCATTGAGCGAAAAAGTGATGTCTTATTACAGGTTGAAAGTAAATGCGATCGGTCAATCGAATTTTACGCTCAAACTTTTTATGTGACTTGAAACCTCCACACCCCCCATCACAAATTACCCCGCTACACTATTAAAGCACCATTACCCCATTGCAAAGTAACCCCTAACCTATTAACTCCCTAACCGCTGCAACTTAATTTTCCGTGATTCTTTGCACTCCGTGCACACTGATTTGGTATTTGTTTTCTTAAAAAATTCAATAAAATAGTAAAAAAAAAAAAAAAAAAACAACAAAAAAAAACCTCACCACTTCAGTAATAAGCAAACTATTTCTAAGAATACATTTAGAAAGAGCAATTCCTCAGATAGCCGCTTTAGCACACTGGCTCTGTTCAGCAAGAACCATTATCCTAGAAAGTACTTCTCAAAACCAGCTCTACTCAACAATAACATTTTCTCTGTTTTTTTTTGTTGTTGTTGTTGTTGTTGTTGTTGTTGTGTTTTTTTCTTTTTCTTTTTTTAAACACACGTTCTCTGGTTATTTAGTCCCTGGAAACATCAATTAAATGAACAAATACTCACACCAGGACATTAGTTCCTCTGCACTGATTCCCACCATTCTTTGCACCCCTGCTTGCACTTCCTCTTTGAGGTTGCCGCAGGAGGTCAGTCATGTGATGCTTCACAGCCAATGACAGGTGAGAAACAATTCTGAAATCAAAGAAGAGGTACTCAAGTAAACCAGCAACACTCCACTTGCTGCCATGAGAAGTCTACAACGATGTGCTATTTACGTTAGGTTCATATATAATCTGTTAGTTTTTGTTAGTTCCATTCAGCTCATTGAGTGTTACCTGTCTTTGCAGTATCCACTGAGCTTCAAGGAACTGAGAATTAGAGCAATAGCAGCCAGTGAAACTCTTTATTATGCTAAATTCTGGGTTCTAGGTCATTTCTGGTAGTATTTGTCAATCCCTACTTTGCTAGATTCTTGTCATAGACATGTAAGTCATGGTTGTAGCAAAGCTGTGGGATGGAGGCTACAAGGGGGGTGTTACAATAGTGCTCAGAAAACATGCACACTCCTGAGCTGGCTTGGTATGCTCTTCAATAAAGGATATCAAGAGAACCAAGTAAATATGCTAATAGAGGTATACTGGAAAGTTGTGTCTGAATCATAAAAAATATTTTTGATTTGCATATCCCGTTATTATCAATTTTTGTGAAAAGCAACATATTTTCTTGTCAAACATTTTCAAACGTACACGTTTTTTTTACATTACAAAAATCCGCTGCAGCACAAAGTATTCCAAAGGACACTCAGAGTAAATGTAAAATTACCAAAGCCAAGGAAAATATCATTGATGTGTGGGCATCAAGCCTAGCATACAGTTGTGACAGCCAGAAAATGAGGCCATTACACTTGTAGTAACATCCTAAAAGAAATATTTTGTCCTTACTTGACTTCACAATAAACTGTTGACCTGACTTGCACCCGATAATATGTTACAAAACAGTAATGCAGTTTATGTGTTCTTTACAGTATATGAATGAATCACGTTATTAAAATATTGTTGGTTTTGGATTTGGTCCATATAACTGGCACATTACATTTTTATGACCATGTATGAACGGAGTGCCAGTACTTTGTCACTTACGGAGTCATCTCCACTTTCTGAACTGCTCATCTGTTCCAACCAAGGCCTTTATTTTATTACATACAAAAGGATTTAAATGATTATAATCTACTCCTAAATTTGTAATTGTTTTTATATTGCTTATTTTGGTTATATTTTTATTAATTTATTTGCATTGCAATTTCAAATCAACTATAGTAAATATTAGACATCTTTCTATCTAAGGACAGTATAATGATGAATTGTACAGCTTGGAATTCTTTCAATTTCCCATTACTCCCATACGTCAATGGGAATTAGCAAATAGGACACTGACATATGGAATGTATTAAATAGATTCTCTACTGCCTCCTCTTTACAAACTCCTGTTAAAAAAGTACTACAATATTTCAGTATGTTCACCTTATCGCAGAAGAGACAAAAATGGGCAAAATACAGTTGAACCTATATCTCCTAATATTTGTTGCTAGGTATTAGGGATTCAGGAGGCTGAGGCGGGGCATCGCTGTTTTTGTGAGCGGGATCGCAGGTGGATAGTGGGTGAAATCATGGCTGTGTCTATCGGTGTGTATAAGTGGTCTATGGGCAGGGCTAAATAAAATTCTGAAAAAGGAAAGCGGGGCAGAGCTTAGAAGTAGGGGGCTATCCCTCTCTGGGAGGTCTGTTTAAACCACTTGACTACTAGAGAGAGATACAGTATATTGTGTTGCACATATATTTGCCCCTTTTAGGTAAAGGGACATTCTACACTAGATTTTTCTTTGTATGAATGTTTTGTACATAATCCATTTATATAGCTCATCTGGGGGTGTTTTTGTAAAAATGAGTTTTGCTTTTTTTTTTTTTATAGCATTGTTCTCCTACTCCTAACCAAGCCCCAAAGCTGTAGATGTATACTGATGTCTACAGATGCCTGCGGCTCCTGTTTGTATAATCTGTCTTTTCATATGCAGGGAAGGGGGAGGGTCTGCTATTCCTGTTTTACCAGCCCCTTTCACTGGGTGTCCCAGCCTAACCTCATTAATAGTGCTAAACAGAGCTTCTAAGTAATTTTTTACAAATGTTTTATACTGGATTTTTATATCAGAATCTGTGTATATTCTAATTTATAGTAGTGTCTAGTACATTCAGTTATATGAAAATTAGTGTATACTGTCCCTTTAAGTTACTGTTAACTGTAATTTGTTTTAGGGACATTATTAAATCCTTTTTAAAAGACAATGGGGTCAATTTATTATGGTGCGAGCGGACATGATACAATGTAGCGTATCATGTCCGCTGCACAACGATAAATGCCGACAGCATACTCTCTCTGCATTTATCATTGCACCAGCAGTTCTTGTGAAATGCTGGTGCGATACCACCCCCTGCAGATTTGCAGCCAATCGGCCGCTAGCAGGGGGTGTCAATCAACCCGATCATATTGGATCGGGTTGATTTCTGGCGATGTCTGTCCACCGCCTCAGAGCACGCGGACAGGTTATGGAGCAGCGGTCTGTAGACCGCTGCTTTATAACTTGTGTTTCTGGCGAGCCTGAAGGTTCGTCAGAAACACGGGGCATCAAGCTCCATACGGAGCTTGATAAATATGCCCCAATGGCACAATTGTATGCTCTTTTTAATTATCAACCTTGCAAATCTATGTATTTTGAATGAATATCTATTTAGAAATACATAGAACATATTCCACTATGTGCAGAACATTGGAATGTGAAATATTACAGTAAATACACACTAACAATTTATTAAAACATAATATTGCATAAATATACTTTTACATGTTTTCATCTACTTAACTGCAAAGGGCTTCAGTGCTCTTATATATAATTGGATACTTGTATAGTGCACAACCTTGAACTTAATCGACTCGCGGCACTGATAACAGTTATTATTATTACCCAACTTAATGGTACTCATTTTACTGACCTCGGAAGGATAAAAGGCTAAGTGGACATTGCCGGGATCGAACCTGCAACCCTTGGGTTGCCACAGATCTCTGTAACAGTGCCACACTTGTATTTATGTGTTTATATGTGTATATATGTCTGTAGATACATAAAAATATATATATATATATATATATATATATATATATACACACAGGCCCTTTGCCTCTCTTGACCTCATATCTTTGAGCCCTTATAACTTTTTTGTGTCTTTTTTTATTATTATTATTTGTATTAGTGTTATTATGAGTGTAACTGCACTTTGTTATGTATTTTTTTAAGTGTTTTGTGACACTTTTTTGTATCAAGAAACAGTTAACCAGAGCTCTCAGGATGCGCTATCCCAACGAACGTTAACTTCAATTGCGCTCAAGTGATCGTGTTTACTTTAAACTTGTAATACGAGCACTGCATTCGTCGCGCGCAAAAACGCCCGCGATAAACCCCTTTTCGCTTGCGCGTCACTCTTAGTGCGCCACCCGTAATCTGGCCCTTAATCGGCAGAACTGTTGATTCGACTGTTTTGGCAGGAATTTCAGTGTATCAAATAAAGAATGTTATCTGATACCTATAGATAAAGGCTCTCACCAAATTAGAATGGGAAAGGTTGGCATGAGCCCTTTTAAATGTCCAGGACAGTAAATGTACTGCAGGTCTACTGTAACTTAATTCAAAACCTCTTGTAAAGTTGCACGGGCTGAGTGTATGATAGCAGAATGCCTGCCAGAAACTTGCTATTAATCAGGCTTGTGAATGCTGATGTGTTATAAGTACACAGTGCCACCTCCTTGAGCTGTGAACACTTTGTATGTTCCAGATGTCCCAGTGAACTAGAGAATAAGTCCAAGCAAGCCAGACTGACGATTCTTCATGCAGCTGTTGGCATCTTGCATTGTGAGGAATTTGTGTTGCAGGGGCAGCACTGGCAATCAGGACTGGAAAACAATATTATAGCAGCAATGACATGCAACTGGCTCTGAAATGTTTATCTTTATAGTTAGGGCTGGCAAATCCTGGGATATAGAGAACAACGGCTCCAAAAATGTTACTTCTAGCTTTTAATTTATGAAATAAAGTTGCATCAATCTATCTGTCTGTCTGTCTCTTGCTCCTAGGAAATTAGAGTCTGGCTCCTCAGTTTTCTGGTTTCTTATAAGTTTTCTATAGATTTGTCAACATTTGATTGGTTATATTCTCACCTTTCTTGTGTCTTATTAGAATAGCAGAATTGCATTCACGGATAACTTGCAGAATATAACTACATTTACATTTTGTAAGTGTCATTTCAATGAAAGATCTCATAGAAAATAAAACCACCATCACTAATTGTGCTATATATACACTGTGATGCAAAAGTACTGTGGGTATCTAAAGGCTGTCCTCTCACACAGTTCTCTCACACAGTTCTCTCACACAGTCCTCTCACACTGTCCTCTCACACTGTCTTCTCACACTGTCCTCTC
The DNA here is from genome assembly GCA_905336975.1 of Bombina variegata variegata. Taxonomy (NCBI): domain Eukaryota; kingdom Metazoa; phylum Chordata; class Amphibia; order Anura; family Bombinatoridae; genus Bombina; species Bombina variegata. Next base: position 6,328 of record CAJPDP010223522.1, on the reverse strand, counting down.
ACACTGTCCTCTCACACAGTGCTTTCACACTGTCCTCTCACACTGTCCTCTCACACTGTCCTCTCACACGGTCCTCTCACACTGTCCTTTCACACTGTCCTCTCACACAGTCCTCTCACACTGTCTTCTCACACTGTCCTCTCACACAGTCCTCTCATACTGTCCTCTCACACTGTCCTCTCACACTGTCCTCTCACACTGTCCTCTCACACTGTCCTCTCACACTGTCCTCTCACACAGTCCTCTCACACAGTCCTCTCATACTGTCCTCTCACACTGTCTTCTCACACTGTCCTCTCGCACTGTCCTCTTGCACTGTCCTCTTGCACTGTCCTCTTGCACTGTCCTCTTGCACTGTCCTCTTGCACTGTCCTCTCACGCAGTCCTCTCACGCAGTCCTCTCACGCAGTCCTCTCACGCAGTCCTCTCGCACTGTCCTCTCACACAGTCCTCTCACACTCTTTATAGGTAGTGGTGCCACCCAACCACTTTTTTTACAGGCATAGTTAGTACATTTCAATTAAGGGCACGTGTAGATTATACTGTATAAAGAGTTAAAGAAAATTAAAGAGTGAGTTGTGAGTGGATTTCCATCTCTAGCAGCCAAAGTGTTAAAGGGAACATTTATGAAGTTATCCTATTGTTCAGCATATTAAAGGGACAATGATAAAATCAAAATTTAACTTTAATAACTTAGACAGAGTGTGTCATTTTACAAAACTTTCCTATCTACTTCTATTATCAGTATTTATAGCAATGTTATACATTGTTGCAAACACTGCTGACATAGCATGCTATAGAAATGTGCACATTCCCGAGCTTATTTATGTTTATGCTTCAACTAAGGATATGAAGCAAATTGTATAACTAAAGTACATTGGAAATTTGTATTATTATTATTATTATTAATATATTATTCTTCTTATTAATAATAATAATAATTATTATTATTATATTAATACTACTACTATTTATTTTATAAATGGCATGTTCTATCTGAATCATCAATGTTTTTAATTTTGACAGTGTCCCTTTAATTAAAGGGATATGAAACCCAATTTTTTTCTTTCATGATTTAGATAGAGCATGTGATTTTAAACAGCTTTCCAATTTACTTATATTATCTAATTTGTTTTGTTCTTAGTATCCTTTGTTGAAAAGGATACCCATGTAGGCTCAGGAGCTGCTGATTGGTGGCTGCACATATATTTATTTTGTTATTGGCTCATCCATGTGCATTGTTGTTTCTTCAACAAATGCTACAAAGAGATTGAAACAAATTAGCTTATAAAAGTAAACTGGAAGGCTTTTTAAAATTGAAGGTTCATTCTGAATCATGAAAGAAAAAAACTGGGTTTCATGTCCCTTTAAGTGACATCATTACAAAATCTCTACCTCCCAATATTTACAAGAAACAGTCCAGGACTGGGAGGCTGAGGAATGAAGCAGCACAACTTTTGGGTGGTGATGGACATAATGTGGACAGGGCCAGGGAGGTAAAAGAGCATAGTTAGGTAGTTATAAGACCTAACATTAAAGGGATATGAAACCCAAAATGTTTCCAATTTCTTCTATTATTGATTTTTATTTGTATTCTTGGTATCTTTTTTTTTTTAAAGCAGGGATGTATGCTTAGGAGCCGGCCCATTTCTGGAGCACTATATGGCAGCAGTTTTGCAAGAATATTATCTATTTGCAAGAGCACTATGTGGCAGCACGATTTCCTGCCATGTAATGCACCAGATGCCTACCTAGGTATCTCTTCAACACAGAATATCATAGGAACGAAGCAAATTAGATAATAGAAGTCAATTGGAAACTTTTATAAAATGTTATGCTCTGTCTGAATCACAAAATATGTTTTTGGGTTTCATATCCCTTTAAGTAAGTGCATGGGCAGCAGAACTAAACTCCCAAAGCAAAACTATCCCCATCTCAGATTGCCACACCCCAGATCGCCCAACCTAAAATAAATCCAAACCTAAACTCCCCTTAATCCCACTCCCAGGCGTAAAAAAAACTTGCAAAGATTATTTTAAGTAACTTATATCCAATATTAACAAAAAATAAAATAACTATTACCAAAAAATACACTCAATACGCTCAAAAAGTCTCTCAACCCCCCCCCCCAAAAAATAAATAAATAAGTGGGATAAATGATATTTGTTCTTATTTTATCTGTAAAGCTGCAGAGGGGCTGTTTTACTGATTATTTGTCTATCTCACTGACTAGCATGCCTGAGGGATCATCCCTGTTTGTATCGTTGGGGAAAATGAGTTCACAATCGTGTGCCAAATAAATTGTGAAGGATTACTTCTAAGGAAATGGCTTTGTTGTGTGTATCTGTATAAAAATGTAAGGCCATTGTAACAAATCTATTGGAGACAGAAGACATAGCCAAGACTATATTTGTTCTGATCTGATTATTTAGATTTGTGAGCAGTGTATTATAATGTTATCGTTTGCTAGAATGCGTCACACATTTTATTGTTAGATTTATTTATACACTTATTAAAAATAGTTTCCTAAAATAACATTAAAAGGGCATGAAACACAATGGTTTTTCATGATACAGATAGAGCATACAATTGTATACAACTTTCTAATTTACTTCTATTATCAATATTTCTTCATTCTCTTGGTATCTTTTGTTGAAAAAGCAGGGACATACGCTCAGGAGCGTGCACGTGTGTTTATGGCAGCCGTTTTGCAAGAATGTTATCCATTTGCTACAGCACTAGGTGGCCGCACTATTTCCTGCCATGTAGTTCTACAGACACCTACCTAGAATACCATGGAAACAAAACAAATTTGATAATAGAAGTAAATTGGAAACTTTAAAAAAAATTGTATTCTCTGTCTGAATCACTAAATAATATTTTTGTGTTTCATAACCCTTTAACCCTTTAAGGACACAGCTTTCAGTTTGCTCAATTGTTTTATGACGGAGAAATTCCGTCATATGTCCTTAAGAGGTTAAACACAAATTTTAAGTTGCATGATAATGCTCATTTATATAATCCGATATAAATTTTGCAGCGAACAATGCAGCCTTATTTGTCAAATGAGCAAATTGTTTATTTTTTCATATATATATCTCAAATCAGGATTAAAAAATTCCACTTGCCCTGGTGCAAGTAGAGAAGGAGATAAATGCTGTCTATACATTGTGCAAAATGACCAGCAAATTTATATATTTGTAATAATTTTATTAAAAGGACTTAATTTATTATGGTTTAAAATAGAAAATATGAAAAATTATTGCACAGCAAGATGTTTCACAATGGCTAAACAAATCATGCTTAAACAAACTACAGCATGTAATGTTTTAGTGATTTAACGTCCCCTTAAAGGGACATTAAATCCAACATTTTTCATTCATAATTCGGACAGAGAATACAGTTTTAAACAGCATTCCAATTTACTTCTATTATCTAATTTGCTTCATTCTTTAGATATCCTTTGTTAAAGAAATAGCAATGTACACGTGTAAGCCAATTACATGAGGCATCTATGTGCAGCCACCAATCACAATCAGAAGCTACAAAGCTTATCTAGATATGCTTTTCAGGAAAGAATATCTAGAGAATGAAGCAAATTAGATAATTGAAGTAAATTAGAAAGATGTTTAAAATGGTATTCTCTATCTAAATCATGAAAGAAAAAAATTTGGTTTAATGTCCCTTTAAAGTTGACGGGTGTGGGTTGTTAGAAAAAAAAAACGGCACTGAAAAGTACCTTTACATTGCGGTCTATGGGGAACTGTGACTTCCCTGTAAATATATACATATATGCTTATATACATAAATATGTATGTGTTAATATGTGTATATACAAATATTAACACATAAATATATATGTATTTAGTCATATACATATATATTTACATTTGTTGGCCATTGCTACGCAAATTACCCCCTTTGCTGCGCAAGGTTCTCATGCTGTGTCTGACGGCATAAGAATGAGGCTCCTGCACAAAGCTTCACTGCAATGCAAAAGCGATATTTTGCGCTCCACTTGTAATCTGGCCCTTAATGGACAAGATTACAAGTCGCATGGCAAATCAGTTGTGAAAACACTGCGTGCGTTATGGCTTTTTCACATTTGGGGTTGCACAGCTATTACAACTTGAAAAACAACTTATTTTGCGCGCACATTAAACCGCATAATGCAAACAGACAAATCACGTATTCCCCATAGAAGTCAATGGAGAAGACAAATAGAAAAAAACACACAAAAAGCCTAATATGTTGTTCCAAGCCCATGACGTATTCTCCTCGAAAAGTGTACATGAAAATGGGATTATTTCATATTGCGAAAATGTTTTCGTAACAGAATATGTTCTATTTATTTATAAATAAATATTTCTCTATATATGTGATGTTTTTCGGACTAATATATCTATTTATAGCGAGATATGTATATGAATATATATATATGTATATGTCTATATGTCTAGATATCTAGAGATTTATATGCAAATATCTCTTTGAAAATGCCTCTGAGATATTGTTTAATGTACATAAGATTGTAATATAAAATCTTTTCATTGTCTCCTAGTTAAACCTATCTCTATGCATATAAATCCATGTTTCTCTATCTATGTGCATGTATGTCAATGTAAAATCCTTGAGTCAGCGTTTTTTTCTAACACCCGAGATCTCCTATCTTTGAGCCCTTTTGTGCAATATTTTTTGTAAATAATTTTTATTAGATAGTGTAAATATGAGTGTAACTGTACTTTGTAGTGTATTTTGGAAGTGTTTCTTTAAACTTTATGTTGCGCAAAACTGTTAACTACAGCTCTTCGAGTGCAGAAAGGATTGTTGCGTAAAAGGCGAATGGGCGGGCACAATCGCGATTTTTCAAATATTGCAATAGCTGCTCAATGGAAATTGATTGCGAAAAGACCATATTGTGCACCTTATAATCTTGCCCAATGTGATAAAAAATAAATAAATGTTGGCACTTATAACTAGCAATGCACTACTGGGACCTTGCTGAACACATTAGGTAAGCCAATGACAAGAGGCATATAAATGCAGCCACCAATCAGCAGCTTGCTCCCAGTAGTGCATTGCTGCTCCTGAGCTTACCTAAGTGTCCTTTTTAACAAAATATACCATGGCAACAAAACAAATTAGATGAAAGAACTAAAATGCAAAGTTGTTCAAAACGGCACGCTCTCTCTAAATTTAATTTAATTTTGACTTTACTACTTCTCTAACTTCAAGCCCCAATGCTAAAAAACTTATTTGCATCCATCCCCTTAAACCAAAAAACCCTTACTGCAAGGCTCTGGTAGTCCTTTATTTTTAACCTAGGGGGGGACCCACAAGACAAGTAGTCCCTGGTCGAATTAATCTCCATAGTTGATCAAGCTCTCACAGAAGGTGCAACTGTCAAGTATGCCTAAATCCCTGGAAAACCTAACTCACGATCTAGTCCTAAACTTCCACCAAATGACCTTTCCGCCATAAATATTCCAAAGCAAAGAACCGCTGGACCTCAAGATTAAAGCAGACTGCATGAGGGAGGCATAGTTTCACCACATTTCCTACTTTGAATTAATAGAATGAATTAATTGCCCCTTTACATTGATCGTGTGCTTTCCAAAGTGTGGGGATTTAATTATGTTGTGAGTCAAAGCTTTTAGCTTTCCCATAAATTATACCAAATTTGTATATAATAGATTAATGATGTACAACTAGATATATATATATATATATATATATATATATATAAATCAACCTATAAAACAAAACATAAATTTATAGTTAAAAAGGTTAATCCAAAGGAACCAAGGCTGTGTGACTCTGTCCAGATTACATACTGCAACATGTTTTAAGGCTGAGTCTATTCATCTGGTGGGTAGATTAATTAATCATGTGATAACCAGAAGGCCAGGTTAATAGATATTTAACAGAGGAGATTATAGTCTCTTTAACGAGTTGTCCCATGTTTCTTTATTTTTTCAAAGGTGCTAAATTTTCATCTAAGTGTTGAAGGGGCATGTACCCTCTCTTGCCCACCTTCCTTCTGTGGATATCATGTATATTCCCTATCAGGCTTGTGCCACGGTATTAGCACAGATTTAAAAAAAAAAAAAAAAATACAGGGGAATGGATGGGAATAACATGGACAGTAGTCAGTAATTTATTTGTATACATTTGACCATGTTTCTTTATTTAGAGTTATATGTATTTTGGGTCGGCAATTTGATTTTCTGATCTAATTTTAGACAAGAAAATATGCTTCATTTATTTATTTGCTGTACATTGGGGGTTAAGGTGGCACTCTGCTTTTGCACTATATATATATATATAT